>JAASGX010000001.1:0-169017 GCA_023334415.1 Phytopythium chamaehyphon | reverse complement strand
GCGGTTGAACAACTTAGGTTTGACGCACCCGAAGTCGCAGGACGGCGGGCATCAGTACTGGGACTTTACCGACGAGGGCGTGAATCCGTGCATCGATGACGGAGAGGTTGTTCCTCCGGTCCGTGAGCCGCCTGTGACGATCCACCATTGCGAACTCTATGGTTTTACATACCCCGACCGAGAAGTTTTGCATTTGTATTGGAAACACTCGGTTCCGGGAGAGGTCATTGATTGCAAGTCTCCAGCAATCAAGTTGCCACCGCTGAACGAATGGGACGACCTGGAAGCCGAGTATGGACACGACCCCGAGCGTCTGAAGCGGAAGAAACAGGAAGTGTGGGCTGAGTGTTCGCTGATCAAGATCGTCAATCACGCTCTGCGTGATCTGAAGGCAGAGCTGTGTCCGACCGGATTCAACACTTATCCCGACATTGAGCTCATTTGGTAAGAACGCGAGTCGCCAGCGCTTTTGTTTATAGAGAACCGCTGCAAGAGCAAAGTGGATATGAAAGTTGTAGGCACGCACGCGTGCATGATGAAATGGTACCACCTGGTAAAGAAGTTCACATATCATTCATTCATTAGCAACAGCTCACAGTTCCGGACCTCGATGATTCTCGCTCAAACCTAACAGCACAAGGTTGGTCAGAGGAAACCGATGAGCCGATGGGACGAGATCTTCGTTTTCACAACCATCACGCTATCACATGCTCTCATACAGGGTAGGTCTTCGACTACCGAGACGATTAGCGCGCGGCCGGCAGCTGGTTGAGCCGGATGGGCGGTGCACGCCAGTCGCGATTCACTTTCATGGGGACACCTCCAGCGTCTCTGCCTCTTGTAACAAGGGTCATGGTGACTCGACTGAAGCCACGCCTGCGCTGACAGCGTCGCCCATCCGCGCGTTCAGATCTCGTCCGAAACCGAAGTTCATCGCTGTTGAGTCCACCGACAATCCATGTCGCCATTGGATGCTGTGGCCACCTCTGCCGCATGATGATGCCTGGAGGAGCGCACCATATCCATATAGCCAGCCAGCGCCACTCGCCACGTCACTGCTTCCCGCTCCAGCCAGCTCCAGCCAGCTCCAGCCAGCGCCAGCGCCCTGATTTCGGCCGACTGGCCCCCGCTCGCCGTCGTCGCTCGCCGCACGTGGCGCCAGCGTTCTGCGAGCGCGCGCGCCGCCTCGACTGGCAGCAAGCGCCGTCATTTCTGCTTGGCCGCCAGCCAGCCAGGCGGTCTGACCGACGGCCATGAGCGCTCTTTCCTCTTCCGCCCCGTCGATATCATGGAAAAGATCGGTCGGCACTTACTCGGAGCACCGTTGCGCTTACTTCAACGGTTTAAGAGTGTGCGCGTGGGTATTTAGCCAAGAGACGGCTGCTGAGAAATGTAGCCAAGAGCGCTGCTTCGCTTCAACGTCGCCAGGTGGCGGGCCCGTCTCTGTCGCGCTGCGGCATTTCCGGCCTGTCCCGCCAAAAAAGCGGTGCGTCTGAAGTAGCATATCGGGCGTGAAGTAGCAAATGCTGTCGTGAAGTAGCTCCAGGGCCGAAAGATTTTCCCCACCTGGGCGAATGATGGTAGCTCCGTGGCAGAGAAAGTTTCAACGGCGGGGACCGTCCAAGAAGGAAGGAAGGCTCGCTGCCGGCAGCCGCGCACGCACTCGCGGTCGCGCCGCTCGCCGCTCGCGTCTCCCGCTGGCTCGGCCTCCGTCTGTCCGTCTGTCAGACATTAAGCCGCAAGGTCCAGCCGCCAGTCGCCGACGGAAGGAACGCGGAAACGCTCCCCCCGCCCCTTCCCGCCGCTCCTCCCGCCCCCAGTCGGCCATTTCCGCGCGTCCGCATGCTCTTCGGCGGCGCACAGTACGAGGACGAGGGCGCGGCCGCGGCCGCAGCCACGCCGCAGCGCCGCAAGAAGGCGGCGCGCGCCTCCGCCAAGGGTCCCGCGCGCCGCGGCGACAAGCGCTCGAGCGCCTCCGCCTCTGCCGCTGCCAACGCGAACGCCGCGCCGGGCTCGCTGGCGCGCTCGTACGAGTCGACGGCCTCGTCCTCGGGCAACTCGCTGTCGTCGTACAGCTACATGAGCCACGCGGCCGGCCTGTCGGCGAGCGCGGTCAACCCGTCGACCGCCAACAGCAGCAGCAACAATGCGGCGGCGGCGTCGCCACCGAGGCCTATGGCCATGACCATGCCCACGGCGCCCAAGCCGCAGCAGCGCCGCCTGCGCGAGGTCGCGCGCCCCGTGCGCCGCTCCATCGCCGCCGGCATCTTCAAGCTCAAGCGGCCCGTCGACCGCCAGGGCATGTACCCCGGCGTGTGGAAGGCGCTCAAGTTCCGCAAAAAGATGGTGCAGCTCGCGTCCAGCCTCAGCGTCAAGCCCATCTGCGTCACGGGCGTCGACGGCTTCCTCGCCTCGTGGATCGTCAGCGAGCTTCTCAGCCGCGGCTACCGCGTGCGCGGCACGGTGCAGAACCGCAAGGACGACATCTCCGGGCTGCTCCAGCTGCCGAACGCCGCGCGCAACTTCACCGTGGTCGAGACCTCGCTGCTCACGCCCGAGGCCTGCGACATGGCCGTGCAGGGCTGCGACTTTGTCATCCACACGGGCACGCCGTCGTCGTGCTCGGTGCGCGACCCGCTCTCCGAGCAGCAAGAGCCGGGCGTGCACAGCATCGGCAGCCGCATGCACTGCATCATCCCCATGATGACAAACTTCATCCAGGCGTGCGCCCGCGCGCGCATCAAGAGGGTACGTACGCAAGTTGCACTTGATTTTTGGGTCATGTGATTGACATAATTGCTGTCGTCACGTGCTCAGGTTGTGCTCACATCGTCGATCGCGGCGATGGCAGACTCGGTGGGACCCGACTCGATTATCAATGACGCGAACTGGAATACCACGTCCTCGCTGGAGCGGAACCCGCACTTCTTGAGTCTAAAGCTCGCAGAGGAGGCTGCTTGGCAGCTTGTGGACCAACTTCCGCGCGACCGCAAGATCGACCTCGTCACTATGAATGTGCGTTATTCTATGACGGAATCGAATTTGCAGAGGCGTGGAGACTGACTTCCGACGTCAATGCTACAGCCTGGAACGCTATTTGGCCCGGCGCTGTCCAAGTCAAAGCTTTCACCAGGGAACCAGATTATTTATGACCTTATCATGGGCCAGTACTCGGCGCTCGTTGATTTGAGTACGTGCTCAATTGGCTTGGCAATGATTGGACTTGCCGCGTTCTAACTGTGTGCTGAGTCAGACTGGAGCTTGATTGATGTTCGAGACTGCGCTGCTGCCCATATTGCAGCTCTGGAGAACAATGATGCACGGGGGCGGTATATTTGCGTGAACCGATCTGTCTGGATGCGCGAGATTGTGGACATTCTGTCCAAGAATGGTTACAGTGGACGTGATCTACCATGGCGCGTAGGCCTTCCGGCTTGGGTGGGCCGGCTACCGGCGTACTCGTTGCAGCTGGGTCAAGTTGGTGCAGCCCTGTACGTTCCCGATCCGACAAATCCGCGCTCTTCGCCTTATTTGAGCGACAAGGTTGTGGAACACCTTAACATTAACTTCCGAAGCGTGGGTTCATCGATCGTGGAGTCTGCGAATGACTTGCTCAAGTGGGGCCTCATCAAACCGTGGGCTGAGGACCACGAAGCGCTTGCATGTGGCTGCTGCCAACAGCAATTCACTTTCTACCGAAGGAAACACCATTGCCGCGTACGTACCACTTGAAAGCGGCTGGCTGATATTACGATCGATATGACTAACACAATCATCTCTGGGATGTGCAGGAATGCGGTGTTATCATTTGCAACGACTGCTCGATGTCGCGGGCAGTTATTGAAGGCTCAGATGGGCGTGCCCGATTGTGTGACAAATGCGTGAAGGTTATGGTTCCCGACCTTTTGGTCCGATTGCGAAACGGAGGCGATGATGCAAGCAAGAAACGCCTGGCTGTCGCAGCGCTGGAGTCGTTGATGGAGAACCCGCTGAATCACGATTATGTGACTCGCTTCGGGGGTATTTTGCTGCTTATGGATGCACTTCACGACCCGGATGAGTCCATTTCTGCTCGTGCAGCGGGCGCACTGTGCGCACTTACACTAAGCGTCGCAAGTACGCTCCAGATGGTCCTAGAAGGCGCAGTGCTGCAGATGCTCGAGGTCGACGAAACCATCAGTACTTGGGCCATTTGCCTCCAGGCGCTCCGGAACATTTGGAAACACATCAACCGTCAGGATTTCCGCCGAATGCTGCATGCTGTTGCACGTGTATCGGCTGATGCTGATATTGGTAAGTTGTGATTGACTGGCGTCGAGCTACACATTTATATCTAATGCTTCGAGTGATGCGATTGCAGGAGAACTGCGTGGAAACATTCTGCTTACATTCGTGCACATGATGGATGCGACTGAAGTGCCAACCTTACTATCGGAGGGCTTGCTTTCGGTGCTGCATCACATGCTCCAGTCCCCCCAAGAGTTCCCACGATGTGCTGCTGCGCACGCTATCAAGCATCTTGTGCCTCCTGACTATGATCCAGATTTGACAATTGATGTGCCACCTTACGTTGTGGACGATCACGAGGAGTTGTTCCTGAACGCATCGTTGTCGGACCTCCAGTTCCTGGTCAAGGGTCACATCGCGCCTATCAATGCGCACAAGGTTGTGCTCTTCTTCCGGAACTCGTATTTCAAGAACATGGTGAGAGTGAGTACCAGGATTCATATGTGCATGGCGTTTGTACAGTTGACTTTGGAGTGACGCTTGTGACGACCTGTTTGTTTCCGGATGACTAACTTTGCTCTTGTGTGTTTTAGTTCGGATCCGCAACCAGCCAAACGGCAGTGATCGAGGTCGAAAACTGTAGCTACGAAGTGTTCTCGATTCTCTTGCGATTCCTGTACACTGGCAAGGTTGATATCACTCCGGACATTGCCGAGGAGCTGCTGCGCGCATCGTCGTTCTACTGTGTTCTGGAGCTCCAGAAGCGCTGCGAGGCATTTTTGAGCAACCAAATCGACGTTGACAACGTCGTTGGCTTGCTGAGTCTGGCGGATGAATCTGGCGCAGCTGATCTTAAGAAGAACTGCGTGCCATTCCTCATGCGGCACATCCACGAGGTAGTTCGCCTGCCTGCGTTCGAGATGCATCGCGTGCGCTCAAGTGAAGAGGTACTGAAGGCGCTCGTGACGATCCTCGGTGACGAGTGGGAGACAAGCTACGAGGCACTCAAGGCAACACTCGGAAGTACTTACAAGCCTCACAAAGTCAAGGACGAAGAGCCGACGGACTCGACGCCGCCCACAAGCTCTCCGCGCGAGCCTCCGACTGATGTCCATCTGTCGCCTAAGTTCCTGCTTTCGCCCGTTGCCCCTCGAAGCTTCGGGAACCATGCCGCGTTCACCGGCGAGATGCCGATGGTGACTCCCGTGGCGGCTCCCCTGGACCCAGTGGGCGAGAACGCTTCGCAGGCGTTTTCGTTTGTAAAACCCTTCGGCAACGAGGACGTGATGTTCCGACGTTCGCGCGGGCTCTCCGAGGACTTTAGTGAGGGACTTTCAGAGGGCGTGTGCTGAGTGTCTGGCAGCTAGCCCTCCGCTATTATGTGTTTGCCTTCTCCACGGAGATTAGTATATAATCGGGGTTGATGAGCCGAGTCAAAACGTGTGTTGTCGTTGATGGATGTTGTTGGATGGATGGAGTTCATGCCTAGCGAGGTGTTGAAGCGCTCGTCAACCCAACAGCAAAGCACCGCAGCAGCGAAAAACTTTCATTCTGCAACTAGTGCTGCCCTTTCTCCCCTCAAGTTGCAACCATTCTCCTGCTAATTCTCCGCAAGAGAAGCCGCGTCTTCGACTTGACAATTGTATCGGACGCTGGCCGAGCCGCTTCTCGGCCGGGTTCATGGGAGCGGCGAGCTAGCGCAGCTCTGCCCGCCTCGCCTCCAGCAGCAGCAACAGCAAGCAAAGCCTCGAACCGCAGCCATGCAGGCCGCTGGCGCCGCGCTCGTGCGCGTGGGCGACGCGACCTCTGGCGCCGAGTACGCCGTGACGCTGGCCTCGAGCGAGTGGGTTTCCCTTGTTTTATTTGTTAGGAATTGCGGCTGCTGCTCCGGTGCTGACGCTGTAGCCGCGCAGCCTGGCGGTGGACGAGCTGCGCGACGAGCTGGCGCGGCTGAGCGGCGTGCCGCCGCAGGACCAGATCCTGCTGGGCGGCCCGCCGTTCGCGCGGCTCGACCCGCGCCGCGCCGTCGAGCACTACGGCCTGCCCTCGGTACGGTCGTTGACAGTTGGCCAAGCTAAAACGGCGCTTCCGAGGCTTAAAGCTGACGGATGGGGGTATGCTCGACAGGCGGACAAGCAGGTCTTCCTGTACGACCGGCGGCTGCTGACGATGGATGCGCCGCCGACACCGGCCACGCAGCTAGCGCCCGTGCGCTACGAGTGTGCGTTCAGAGCGCTTTCAAGGTCGCGATATTCCGCTCTAACCGCTGGGCGTTTTGTCCTGGTTAGTGCCCTCGCAGCCGGCTGGATCGTCCGAGGGATCGCGGATGCTGAGCGAGTCATCGAGCCCGCTGCTGCGCGCGCTCGCCGAGTACGAGTCGCACTTTCAGCTGCAAGTCACCCAGAGCGAAGCGCTGGAACACAGCTCCAAAGCGAACATCGACGCTTGCGACCGGTGTGCGCGCGAGCTGCACGTACAGGCAAAGGCCATCGGGGCCGCGATATCCAACCTGGATGTCTTCAAGACGTCGATGACGAAGCATTTCTCTCCGTTTTGGGCTGACTTTGAGAGCTCAAACGAGCGCCATGCACGACTGCTCAGCGGCTTTGAAAAGTACTTGGCGCGATTGTCAACTGTGAAGCTGCATGCTGCGCTTGCAACTCCGGAGCGACAGACCCTGTATGACTGTATCCCTGCAGAGAAAGAACGAGAGTGGGCGGTTCAGTGCCAGCAGTCACACGAACATGTGCGAACACAAGTACTGCGTCTACAGGAAGTGCACGATGAAATTTGCCGCGAAGTAAACGCGATGATGGGATTGCAGAGTGAGACGCTGCAGGAATTTGAAGACGCAAAGCAATTATTGGCCGAGATGAAGGATTTCTACAGTCAGCAGAGCGTGATATCGAGTAAACTCACGGAAAATCTAGCGTTCGTGACGCGAAGCATCGCCGATACGTCATCGAAAATGAATGTAGGCTCCATGATGCTCGCCTCAACTAATGCTCTCGAGGTCTGCCGTGGTATTGACGTGCTGTACCAGAAACAGCAGAACATGGTAAGTGGGGTATTTTTTCATTTGATAGTCTGCTGGTCTATGGAGTCTAACTACGTATTATCATGCTACTTGGTAAAGTTGCCCGAGTCACAGAAGCTTTCAGAGGAGCTTGCTATCCTTGTGAGCAAAATGGCGTCAGCTAAATCGTCTGTGCTATCAGCAATGCACACCACTCTACGAAAGATATCGGTGTCTCAGACCAAAATCCGAGACTTTGAAAATTCACTAGCTATGTTCAAAGAAGCCCTCACAGCCCAGAAAAAGCATTTCAACGAGTTGGAGCACCTTGACAAATTGCCAGGTAAATAGAAACAGTGTCGTGTTGAGAGCTTTAGGAAAGACTGACTAATTTGTGACCCTTTTCATGTAGAATCGTACGAAGCATGCTTGAAAGAAGTGTCACGCCGACTTCGTTACGGTCGCAAGTTTTCGGACCGCATTCAAGCAATGGCCGAAGAACTAGCGCATCTTCGAGAGGAAGAAGTCCTCAAGCGAGAGGCTTTCCTGCGCAATTACGGGCAGCACCTGCCTCGCGATTTTGTTCCAGGACTTGCTGAGAAGCCATCACATTGCGAATTCAGAATGCGGCCCTTCGATCAGGTAGGAGTGGGAAGTGCTTTTAGTACGCTGCTGATGCTTGGGTTCTTACGATGAATGTATCGTGTTGTGCTAGAACCTGCCACCGTTGGAGGATCTTGACGGGGAGGCGGAAGATAAAGCCTCCGTGTCGAATGGAACAGGATCAACTGGAGGTAGCGACGGAGCCGACGTTATCGACGTAGACGCTCTTCAGAAGCGCTGTAATGATCTAGAGGCCCGCGTCGCACAGCTCACACAGGAACTTGAGCAGTCCAAGAAGTTTTATGGGTCGGGGAGCGAGTCGATTGCTCGCTCAGACATGTCCAAGGCGAGTGGACGTGACGGTGATAGTTCGTGCGAGTTTCCTCTTGCACTCGCTCTTGCGGCGACTGCAGGAGCACTTACAAGTTCATCGGAGGCGGATCGATCACATCTGCTGGAGCGTGAGCTGCATACTCCCGCTTCGGTAGCTGGTAAGCAGAGCGTTTCGAATTTTGGGGCAACCTGCTGTATAAACTATTTTTTTTTCTATCAGGCCATGGCAACCAAAACGACGACAAGGACTTTGTCATCGCGAAACTCGCCGTAAATGCTGATTTTGTTTCGCCCCACTTGCCTCGCGACTAATATGCTCTACCATTGCTTCGAACAGAGTGAGAACCAGCAGTATCTGCTCAATGCGGCGGCCTTTGAAGAATATCCTTTACACGATGCTCCTGCTGCTGCTGATGTGGATGCAATGCATGTGGTGAATACGCGGACACCGAGTTCCCTTAACCTTTCTTTCGATATTGACATGTGCACGGAGATTCAGGAGCGATCGAAGCGTGAATCACATTTGGAAGAGTCCCAAATCAAGATGCAGCGCACGATTCAATCCCTGCGTTACAGTTTGGAAGTTCAGCACTCATCATTCGTCAAAGTCATGAAGCTATTGAAGCTTCCTGCAGTAGGGCTTTCAGGCGATGTGGATATGGAGTCATTCATCTCTACCAATATGTCGATGATTGAGGCGCGCGTGAATGAGCTTCTTGCTAGCTCTGATGCTGAAAAAGTACGTCTTTGTAGGAGCTGCATTGGAAGCCCACTGGTCATACTGATGTGAATCCCGTCTCTGCAGATCCTTCGACGCGAGCTTGAAGATCGGCAGGACGAGCTGAGTCTGCTGGAGACCGAGCACGAAATGCAAGACTCGTACAAGATCTCGTTCCGCAGCTTCAATGTGAACGATGTGGCGCTGTTCCTGCCCACATCAGCGCCGGGAAGCGACACGCAGCGAGTGTACCTGGCATTCCATCTGGGCTGCCCGCACCGCTTCCTGTCAGAGGAGTCGATCTCGTCGTTCAGCAACGAGCTTGCGCGGTGAGCCTTTGTCTTGCTAGTTGGTATTCGCTTTGCATCTGATCTTTATTTCCTTCTAATCGGCAGATACCCCGAGTTTGTGATTGGACGCATCGTGCTCATCGACGAGCAAGTGGCGACAGAGGACAACAACCCGTACGGCCTACATCTCGACACGATCTTCTACGTGCTGACGGTCACGAGCCTCCGCGAAAATTGAAGCGGTTGCCGCAATGTGTAGCAAGTTGGAGTCAAATGAAAAAGTACCTTTGTACCCCATATCCCGGGCTTATACTTCTTGCGTTATAAGGTGCGGCGGACGACTGTGACAAGTGCGAGCAGCTACGTCACCCAAAGCAGGGGTTTGCTCATTCCCAAGTCTCCTCGAGCTCCAGCCCAGGAGCCAGCGCCATGAGCAGCGAGCAGTCCATGGAACAGCCGACGGTGCCGGTGGTGCCCGTCAAGGATCCGGCGACGGCCAAGGCGGCGGTCGAGCAGTTCGACAAGGAGTTCCAGCGCTACACGACCAAGCAGGTGGGGATCGGCCTCCGCTGCCACAACAGGGAGCAGCAGCGGTGGGCTCACGCGACTGGCGATGGCTGATGGCAACAGACGGGCAAGAGTGCGCGTGCCGTGGCGCTGGCGCGCGCCGAGCTGGCCAAGGCCACGGCCGTGCTGTGGCAGGACAAGAAGCTCGAGCAGGCCAAGGCCAAGAAGGGCCGGCTGACCCCCGAGCAGCGCGCGCACTACGAGAAGCGCGTGCAGGAGCTCGAGCGCGCGCTCGACTCGTTCCACCGCTCGGTCGCCAGCGTCAACCGCACCAAGGCCATGTACGTACCAAGGAGTCATGCGAAAGCCGTTGATGGATTGCCTTGGCTCATGATGGCGATGCTAACAGCATGTCGGTCGCGCTGCTGCTCTTCTTCGCGCTCGCCGCCTTCTTCACGCCGTGGCGCAAGTACTTTATGGGAGAGGACGACTACGACGCTCTTGACCGCGACCTGTAACTTGGTTCGGAATGCAGCGAGCGATTCGCATCCTTTCCCAGCCTTTGAAGCTTTGTTAGTCCAGCCACGCAAGTGGCGTCACTCGTGCAAGAAGCGAGTAGGCACTGCAAATACTACTAGTGCTTTAGATTGTAATCATTCTTCGCTCGCGCTCTAGCTCAGCGAACTTCTTCCAGGTCGCCCCAAAATCACTCTAGGGTGACATTGATTTCCACCCCACCCCACACGCGCACGCAAAAGCTTTGCAGGGTCTGGAACTTCAGTGCTGCAGCTTTTCTTGCTTAGCTGGGTTCTACCACAGTAACATTTACTACTGAAGTATTGCTCACCAAGGATCAGCGAGTACGTCTGCAAGATCCATTGCAGTCCACAGAGCTGTTCAAATGCTGCTCGCATGGCGTGAAGCTGCTGTAATTGCCAGCTCCGCCCCAATCCACATCGACTGAGGACCTGGGCTTGCCTAAACTGGTACCGATGGCAACGATGGCAATGATGGCAATGATGGCAACGATGACAACGGTGGCGAGCATATCCAAAAAAATGCATATCCATTTCTGCAACAACCGAAACATGAACATGAACATGAACGGAGCTCATAAATACCTGACTGCAACGACTTGTGCAAACCACGCTCCGCTCCGCAATCATACAATCGAGTATCCCTCGATGCTCTCGTGTCGGTCACCAACCCCTTCCGCTTCCACCTCAGGTTCTTCCTCATCCTCGTCATTTACAACCGAAGACGACAATCTTTTTACCTGCAGCGAGATCGTCCCGCGCAAAGTCGCAGTGTGCCGCCCTCCATCTGCGAGCTCAACGCAGAAGTCGTGACGAATGACTGACGTCGATGACGAACTCTTCTTGGACCGAGGAGGCAATGGGACGCAAACCACACCCTGCCCAAACGCACGCTGCCCGACGCCAGAGTGCACTTTGATGGCTACGTGCATCGTCGAAGCTGCGGGTCGCGCGAGCGTTGTGTGCGAAACGCCATTTCGAACAAACTTCAACCAGCGCGTGTGCACAGCGGTGCCGGCAATTGCACTCACAGACGAATGGCGACGCCCTCGACGATCCTCAAAGGAAGACGAAGAAGAAGCCGTCGACACTGATGACACTGAACTGTAGCCACCGGATACTCCTCCCAGGACATTTCCACCTCCAATGAAAATACCCCCACTAACAGCATCTGCAAGTTCGTGAAGTCGCCGTTGCGCCGCAAAGATGTCTTCGGACGGAAGCGGGAACACAATTGTCACGAAGGCTGCAAACAAATAACGGTGTCAGTGAAAAGAAACAAGCCGACATCAGATGAAAAGCATACCTTGCGATGCATGGCGATCGAACATGAGAGATGGTCGCTCATCACTCGATGACGATGTGTTGACGACCGAGCGCGAAGATCCGTCATTCGTTGATGGCGGGTCATTCCAAACTATATCTCCATACGACACGCGCAACGCACACTCACGCACACCACCAAGATGCTCCATGCGTTCGATCTTTCTCAGTGCAGCTTCAGACTCTGCCGGAAGCCGAGTGCGATCAACCAGCACGTGGAAAATGCCGATAACAGGCTTGTGGTCCGAGCAACTTACAGACTCACAAGACGTGTAGAGTGAACAATGTAGGCGCTTGCGCATGTCCGGCAGAGACCGGAACAGGATACGATCAGTGTACGATGGGACGCGAATTTGGGCCGCAGCAGGGACAGCGTTGCTCCCGTCATACACCACCCCTCCGCGCTGGCTTCCAAGGGGAAGTACAGTTGTATACACCTTGTCAAGCTGATCGCGTGTCCACTTGCGAGTCGGGTCACGTGCAAGGCCAGCAACACCTCTCTCACGGCGGAAAGTTGGCGGGAACGCAATTGGTGCTTCTTCGAATCCGTAAAACACTTTTTCGTCTCGCATCAAGTTCCGGAGCTCGTCGTGTTCCAGCAAATCATCCCACTCGCGGTAGTCATCATCGACTAATGCGCTGTTTGTAGAAATGTTACTGTCGTCGTGCGCGAGTGTAAAGTGAGTATCGCCGCAATCGTTGTCATCCACACTGCAGATCGAACTCGCAGTGGAATGCAGTGGTTGTGACAGCATCCTGGCATTAAGGTCACTCGACTCGGTCCGTCTTTTCTTCTTGATCTTCTTCTTCATGGACACAGTTGCCGTTGACCAGCTCCACCTGGACTTAATGACTGACAAACTCATACCTTTTGATCGACTCTTGCTGGCGGCAATCTCTCCCGAACGGATACTGCTCACAAGATCGAACACGTCGTCGACAGATGCGTCCCGATGCGTAAGGCGATAGTTAAGATCGCCGAGAACAAAACTGTGGTGATGCAAAAAGGGAAACTCGATGCCCACGTCCTCAAGATTTAGATGAAGCCCCTTGAGCAGATCCACTATGTCCCGATTCCGCTTATGCACTCTTGACTTGCCCTTGGAGTCCGAGGACAAGTGACAGGAGACAAACGCGAAGGAGGTGTCGTAATAGCGAAAAGCCACACCAACACCTCCCTTGTTTGAGGCTCGTCCTAGCACAAGCGATTTACCACAGTTGACTTGCTGACGCACCACTGGCGGCATGTAGAATGCGCCGCTTTCGACGTCTTGTGCTTGAATAAAGACTGAAATTGCAATATGCCCCTTTAGTTTGCATCGACAACGGGGTCCAGTTAGATACCACAGAACAGTCAATTCAACGTGAGAACCCATCGACGTACATGATATCCGAGAGAGGTGTTGGTGCTGCCAATCTCACGGTTGAACATGTAAAACTTAGACCCGCCAGCGCCCCTTCCGCCGGTCTCAAGATGCCGCAATAGCAGCGCCCGAGTTTCTGCTAGATGGAGACACTCTTGAAGCCCGATGACGTACATGTCATACCCAAGAGGAATCCACGCCTCCAAATCTGAGGCCGAGATTTTAGCTTCACCGAGGTTGAATGTAGACACAAAGATGCTCGCCGGACTCTTGGTGCGGCTCTGATAATCGTCTCCAAACTTGTCGCTGCCGTCGTCTTCTCCATCCGCGTCCAATGTTGGGAACAGTTCAGAAGGTCCATTCTTGGGCTCATTGTCAAAGTGACGGTTGCAGCATGCCAAGCGAAAAGTTGCCTCGCTAGCAGTCTTCAGCCACTGACGGATGCTGGTAAGCAGGCCACCGTAGACAACAGCAGTTGCGAACCCTTGAAGACACAGTGTAACTTGCATCAGGATGGCCATTGCGAACGTCGCGCTGCCAAGGTAATTCCCGAGGAGCCGGTAGATTGCACTTGGCATCCACATGACGATGAAGATTCCGATGTAGAGTCGAAGGGTCAGCGTGATGCGAGCGGAGGACTCGAGCGCGTCGAGGCTGCGCTGGCTGGATCCAATGCGCAGGATGTGGGCTTGGGTGATAAGCAGGATCGCCCCCACGTACACTATGGCGACGAGCACATAGAGGTAGAGACACCAGAACTGCCACTTGCGGTCGGGAATCCAGCAGTAGAAGGCTGCGCTGCCATACCTTCCAGCTAACAAACAGGACACGAGTGTAAAACGTCAGGATGCAGCGTGGATGATGGTGAGAAACGACTCGAAAGCACGCACTGACGAGCAGGACGCAGCTGACGACGGTCGCTGGAACGGCGCTGGCGATGGCGTAGATCTTGAGCCGCCGGTGCAGCAGCAGCTCTGCGTCCCCGCAGACGATCTTGCGGTAGAGGCAGTGGGCGATGCATGCGTTCCAGCAGACGGCTGGTATCCAGGTAACAGCGGTGGTTAGCGAGGGCTGTCGTGGTTCAGCGATCGGCAGCTGTACGTACACGCGAGTCCCGCGAGCTGTAGCACGAACGCCTGGGCCTGGCAGCGCGCGTCCGCCCCTGCGCTTTGTCCGATGCCGTCCGGAATGTCGAACATCTTGGGCACCGAGAAGCAGGCGTCGAGCAGCGAGAGCGCGGCGACCATCCTGGGCACGACGTTGCTCCTCCTGCGGGCGGCCGCCTGGCGCGCGAAGTGGACGAAGACGGAGGCGCAGCCGAGCAGCGAGAGCGCGCAGCAGGCCAGCACGACGGCCCGCACGGCGCGCAGCTGGGCGCGCGTCAGGTCCGTCGGCCCCGCGCGCGCGTCGTCCACGCTGTCGCTGTCATCGTCGTCCGCGTCCAGCGCCAGCAGCGCGCGCGGCACGAGCGCAGCGAGCGCCATGAGCGTCGGCAGTCGGCAGTCGGCAGTCGCCAGCCGAGTCGCCAGCCGCCGAGACTCGAATGGCCAGCCGAGCAGCCCCCTCCGCCTGCTAGCAGCGCCGCCGCTGCGGAAGTGATCGCGCTTGGAGCCGCCTGGAGGCCAGCGCCAGCGCGTGCCACTCTTCCCACGGGCTCAGCCCCCAGACTGCCGACTGTGGGCGGTCCCGCGCTGGACTCAAGGTGTCGGAATCACACTTGCCTTTTTCAAGGCGGGGATTTCTATTTCTGTGTCGGAATGCGCTGAAAAACGTCGAAATGGCGTAAAAAACGTCGGAATTCCGCAACTTGACGCACTCGCCGAGAAAGGACAGGCAAACATGCTGCAGCTGTGGCGAGTGGCGCTGTCGGCGCTGGCCGTGGCCGCGGCCTTCCTGCTCGTGCGGCCCGTGAGCGAGATGCTGCTTAACGCCGTGCGCGCGCGCATGCCCAAGCGCTACCGGTGCGCTGTTTTCCGGCGCCCCACGGGGCTCTAGAGCCCGCGCTAACACCCGAACGATCTCCAGGTGGATCGTGGACGTGCAGCACTTCATGCTGGGCCACCTGGCCTGGCTCCTCTTCTTCGCCGTGCTGTGGTTCGTGGCGCTCATCATCCTCGAGCTCGCAGACACGAGCGAGGCCAAGCGCGTGTTGCTCTACGCCACAGCCGTGCCCGTCGTGCTCGCCACGCTCGCGCTGCGGAAAGTCGTGACTAACGTGAGCGAGCGCTGTGCTGCCGTTGACTTGGTGGAGTGGGCTGACGCTCGCTTTGCCTTAGATTTTCATTCGGCACTTCCACTGGGACCGACACGCGGCCGACTACGCGGCGCGCATCTTCATCGTGACCGAGTCCATCAAGTTTGTGTGCTTCGCGCTCGTGCTCATCGAGATCTTCTTTATCTTCTTCAAGTCCAGCGGACTCGCGCAGTTCCTGTTTCTTGAAGTGTTTTTCGGCCTTGAGATCGTTGCGCTGCTGTCGAGCTTTACGACGGTAAGCACAACTTCTACCGCAACAAAGACGCTGTCAAGCACGAAGGCTAACGAATTTGCGTTTGCATGGATGCCCAGCTCAAGAATGTGGCAACGGGCCTCTTCCTCATATTTGCAGAGCCTTTCCGAACTGGTAGCATTTGCCGCGTGCTCAACCTGGTAGGGTTCATCGAGCGCGTGTCCCTAGCGCGAACGATCATGCGCCGACGCGATGGTGGACGCGTGTTCATCCCCAACGGCATTTTCGCCGACACACACCAGACGAGCGGCAACGCTCGTGAGCTGCGGCACCACACTGTTCTGCTACGTGTACGCTCATCAACTTCTGCTGACACGCTGCAATTGCTCATCAATGATCTTCGCTTGAGCTTGGCCAAATTTGCAGTGGCACCGGAGAATCTTTTTGGCGAACGTCTCCCGCCACTGCGTGAGGTTAGTGCTGCCAGCGAGTCGGGCATAACGCCTCCGTACGCAGGGACCCCACAGGCAAGCTCGGTGTTTACAAACAACACGCACGGCCTCGGCAGCTTTCGGAGTTCAACGGATTCCCGGAATTGGAGAGCAATCCGCGACGATGAGATCAACCAAACTGTATCGGTCGAGCTCCATGCAATGTACGCGATCAAAGCAAGCGTTCAAATCGACCGTGGGCAATTCCGCACACTCGAAGCAGCTAAGACAGAGGTGAGCTCCTTTACAATAATTTACATTCGTGTTCTTTGCGTCTCACGCATCTCTTTCAAACTAGATCAACCTGCAGATCATCGAGACACTTCAGCGGCACAACGTTGGGATGCTTCGCTTCTCGAGTGTCTAGTGTTTTCAATTCACTTGTATACTAAAACTCAAATCAAAGCAATGTAATGGCGGCACTACTATGTGGACGCCGTCGCCTGAAATCATTGCGTGCACCTCCTTCCTCGTTGCCAGCTTGGTTGGGATTATTTCTTCGCAGCTGATCCAGCCTTCCCGGTTCCGTGGCTGGTCCAAAACGAAGGTCTCGTCGCTCACCAGATTCTGTGCCGCCCATTACTGTGGAGATGTGAGGACTCGACGCGGGGCGAGTCGCCCGCGCAGACCGCGAAGGCGGGAGTGAGGTTGACTTTTGGATTGTGGCTGCTGGAGGCTTTCTTGCTGTCGTTCCCTCAGACCCATACAAGTCGATGCCGAACTTGTTCAATAGCTCGGTGATCTGCAAGACAATCTGCGATACAGGTTAGCGTTTATCGTAAAGGAGAAAACATATGAGGTCCTACCACTCACCTCGGTCTTCTCGCGCATGACATCCCTCACATGATGCTCGTGCGAATAATAGGTGACAGTGATAACGTACGCGCACTCAATGCCGATCCAGAATCGCTGGTGGACTGCGTCATCGCCCTCGCCTGTTGCCGACATCAACTTCAGCCGCTCCACTTTGTTGAGCGACTTGCCCCAATGCATGTTGGGGCGCTTTCGGAGACCAAGTGCGGTCGCTGCCTTGCCGCGTTTTCGCTCGTGTTTTTCCTGAAAGATGCGCGCCAGAATGGCATCAAGTTCTTGGATGAAAAGACGTAGAGTGGCAGCCTTCGTGCTGTGGCTGACATGAACGCTCGCAACAATGCGCCGATCCATCTCTCTGGATCGCACAGTCACTGTGTTCTCAAGCAGTGCTCCGTTCGGAATGTACGCAAGTCCCTTGTCATACTGCCGAAGCGAAAACCCTTGCAAATACAATCGCTCTACAACGCCTCGGTGGCCCTGCAGCGAGATGTGCGAGCCGCTTTTGACTTGTTCGTCCTGCAGCGACATCAGCCCGCCGATAATGTTTTTCATCTGTTTATCAAATCGAAGGTGTGAGTGAGCTGATGCTTTTATGGGGAAGAACATCGTGAGGTAGGCATACCCAAGAGTGGGCCCCGAAGACAAATACGAACTCGACCATGAGGACTGCCACAGTCGTGATCTGTGTCGAGTCAAAGCTCGTGATCTGGCCAATCTCGTCGACCATGAACGCCGACACGACCGCCGCGACCAGCAGGAATTTAATCACCTGCGCGGATGCCACCAAACGTTTGAGTACTCTGACGACGCATTACACCGCATATATCTAGGCAGACACGCACCCCGATGCCCTCGGTCACAATCATGACGCGGCTGTAGTCGTCGTCGTCCTTGGAGGCCGTGCGCTTCCACCCCTGCACGCGGATGATCCCCTGCGCGAGTTAAGCAGCTCGTTAGGGGACGCAGTTGTTGCAGCCGTGAGCGGCAGCTAGAGCAGCCCACCCAGGTGATGTAGTTGCAGAGGTTGATGACGACCCAAATGAGCGGGAAGCTGAGCAGCAGCGTGACGAGGCTGGTGATGGCGTCGGGGTCCATGCCGACCACGTTGGCGAAGTCCATGACGTAGAGCGAGAACCAGACGAGCAGCAGGAAGACGACCCAGGAGAGCGGCCGCAGCATGTGCTTCTCGAACTCCTTGATCCACACGAACATGGGCGGCAGCACGCGCCGCGCCAGGCGCAGCGTGAAGCGCACCGTCTCCACGCGGAACACGTAGGCGCCCACCAGCAGCGCCAGCCCCAGGAACACGCGCCACTGGTCGTCATTGCTGCTCGCGCTCGACCCGCCGCCGCTGCCCGCCGCCGCCGACACGCCCAGCGGACCCGCCATGTTGGCCCAAGTGGTGGGGTTGTTGAGAGATTCCCAGATAAAAATTGCGGAAACAGCACACTTTCAACAACCAAGCCAACGCCAAATCCTTCGCCCCACGCTTCACGAATGTTGCAAGCGTGAGTCCGCCCAAACACATAATCCAGCTTCTCCTCCAAGCCGACGTCTCGAATGCCCTGAGGACTCGGCTCCAACACCACTGTCAATTGAGAGTCTACGAGATTTTGATCACGCTCTACAAAGACTTGCAGGATGCTGACAAAGCACTGGAGCCGCCGGCAAAAGCCTTGATGGAACACTCGTTTCAAGGTGCGCATTTCGAATGAAATGTGTGCCATGCACTGAGTGTGGCAGGCGAATGCAAAACGTGCGAAATGAAGAAAAGCATGGTGTTGAGTTTCTTCATGATAAAATCTTCTCCGGCAATGGATGGTGACCAACTTTGTTTCTTTGACAGCGCTGCGTTGCTGTTGAGTGATACGCTCGAGTGGCGAATGCAGAAAAGTACGTCACATTACGTTCTCCAACGCAGTTGCAAAACATCCCAATTCCAGCAGCAGCAGCAGCAGCAGCAGCAGCAACAGTGACTACTTCTTGCATGCCGTGTGTCAGCAGCTGGCAAGCAAGGTCATTAGGCAAATCATCTAAGTGATGCCCAGCCATCGACGATGTAGCACTATTGGCTGCGTCTCCTACACATTTGAAGTCGTGGTCACGCTCTGCTTTCAAGCTGCACGCATTGGAACTTTTACATCTTGAGCTTAGGATTCGTTGCAGGACACTGAGCTGTTCAGTTGGCTGTCGCGCCAACAACCGACTCAACGGGTCGCTGCGAGGATTCGACGCCGTCTACGCTCAAAGAAGGCCTCAAAGAAGGCTAGATCTCTGACTACCAAAAGCGCAGGACGAGCACGCATGAAAGTGCCGTTGCAGATCAAATCCCCAAAGTACTGATGCGCATTTCAAATAGTGACTGGAGTGCATCGGTCACGCATGAGCGGCGAGATGGCGCCGCTACGCGCGTGGATCGCGACCCACGAGGGCTCCGTGGAGGTCGCGAGCGCCAAAGTGGATCCTCTGGGCGTCACGGAGGCGCTGGGCGGCGTGGACCGCTCCATTTTCGCTCTCCAGGCGCTCCAGGCGGGCGAGGAGCTGGTGACGCTGCGGCCTGGCGCGTTCCTGAGCGGCAGTTCCTGGCTGGCGCGTGTGGCTGCTGAAGACAAGGCTGGAGCTGGTGGGATTTCCACTGGGAAGGCGCTGGAAGAAGCAGCTCTAGCAGCCCAGCTGAGCGCGACGGCGTTGACCGCGCTGGCGCTGATGGCCGAGCGAGCGGCGGGGGCGGCCAGCGGCTTCTACGGATACATCGAGCAGCTCCCGGCGAGCGTGCCGCTCCCGCTGTCGTGGACCAAGGAGCAGCAGCAGCTCCTGAAGCACACCACTGCGTACTGTTGCTTCCCTACTGACCGATTTGGACGGCAACCTAAATGCACGGCTAACGAATGATGCTGGTGAGCAGGTCTCCGCTGATTGACGCTGAGCTGGTCGGCAAGATCTACGCCAGCTACGTCGAGCCCCTCGTCGCCAAGTTCCCTGCGCGGTGGCCTGGTGAGCAGGGATCGCTGGTGGCGTTCCGCTGGGCGTACTCGATCGTGTCGTCGAGGTTTGTTGACGGATGCAATCTACTTCGAGGTCGCGCGCTCGAGCGAGCTGACAATCGTGTTGCCGGCCAGAGCGTTCGCGATCGGCGATGGCAATGAGCCGACGCTGCTGCCAGTGATCGACATGGCCAACCACGACGCTGCCAATCCTGCGGCGCGTATCGAGAAGACCGAGGCTGGCGAGTTCCAGGTCGGTACCGCACGATTCTCTCTCGAGCTGTGCTGGTAGCCTCGTTGACCGCTCGTGAACTCGTGTGTTTGTGGTGCTGCTCAGCTCGTTGCGGTCCGCGATGTCGCGGAGCACGAGGCCGTCACGATCTCATACGGCGACCTGTCGAATGCCCAGGTGGGTGTGGAGCTCGTGGCATTGTGTGGCAATTTTCGTGAGGATTTGACCGTGACGTGGACGCGCACTCGGATGTTCTCCAGTTGCTGTGTCGCTACGGGTTCGTCCTGCCGTCGCCCGTGGCCTCCGACTCGATCTTGATCACGAGTAGCGAGCTCTCTGGCACCTTCAAGTCGTACATGCTGAGTGCCACGGTGGCCGATGACGAGGACTTCGTCGACGAGGCCAGCGACGGAGGCAATGACCAGCATGGATCGGGATCGGGATCCGGGAAGCGGCCGAAGGGAGCCAAGCGCCGCAAGGTGCTCGACTCTCGGGCGGACGACTCGCTCTTCTTCCTGCTGCACGGGGACCAGGAGCGCGAGTTCGGGCTGGGCGACGCGCTGCTGAGCTTCGTGCTGGCCGCGGGGCTGCCGGCCGAGGAGCTGTACGAGGTGCTGACGATCCTGCTGCGGCGCAAGGACAAGCAGTACAGTGACGCCCTGGCGCTGGCGAAGTCGGAAGGCGACGGCGAGGCCGAGAGAGCGGCGGGGCTGCTGGGCCAGCACGAGCGTCAGGTTTGCCGCCGCATCCTGCTGGGGCTCGTCACGCTCGAGGAGGACAGCGAGGACAGCGAGGACGAGTAGCCAGCTGCATGAAGTTAGGTGCAAGCACTAGCGATATAGGCCGCCACTACATGTAGATGCGAACAGGCCACTAGATATGAACCGGCCGCCACTAGACATGAGCAAGGCTGTCATAGCCGAGTGGCTGGGAGCGCCAGGCCCACCGCATTTTGTGTGGCGCGACGGCCGCGAAGCCGCATCGGGACGCATCCTCATCACTTTCCAGGATGTGGCGACTGGGTCCAGGAGCTTCAAGGGGAGACTCGCGCCCAGTATACACCGAGAGTCAGCGCGGCCGGGGCGGAAGATCCCCGCGTCGAACATAAACCGACGGGCTGGCGGCGCAGTGTCAACGCGGCGGACCGCAGCTCCGGCCTCTATGCACCGGAGGCGCCGCCCGTCTGCCGGCTCGGAGCAGTGAATGATACACTGGCGCGTTGGCCGTGGCTGGCGATTCATCGCACGTTCGAGTGCCTGGATATAATACACCCACGCGTCTTCTGTAGCCTTCATGCGTGTACACGCACGCAGATACCAGATCACTGCATGTATCCGCTCGGAATATCCACGCATAGGTGGCCGCAGCTCGCGTTTGACAGCTCAGCGCGCTTGAAGTTCACATGTAGTTCGGAACTGTGCACTTGGCACCTGGCTGCTGTATGCTCCAGCATCTGACTATCTCGAACTCGGTATACGGTCAGACGAGTCATTCCGCCTTTCTCTGGAGGGAATTATCCGGACGCCACCAAGGCGCGACGCTGGACGCACGCCCTGTGCTCACTGCGACCCATCCATCGGGCTCTCGACTCATTTCTACGGCTGGGAGCCCCAGAGCCAAGCAGCCACTCGCCACGCTCCAGCGAGCGGAGCGGCATCGAGCTCCTCATAGGTACAGCAGAGCGTCTCGGCACGCCACCGGCTCCGCTTTTAGCGCGCCGAGGCCCTCTAAACGCGGAGCCCGTTACCGCAATCGCAGGCGGCGCCTATTCCTGCGCGGCGTATACCGTATCCGGCCGTCCCACGTATACCCCATCTCGGCAACCTGCTCGAGCTTGGGCATTCCCCCTTGGGCGAGAGAAAGCGCCGATCAGCCGGCGCTTCCCGGCTGTCTCCCCCGGCGGGCTCCCCACAACCGAAGCCGCCGCCGACGATCGAAGTCCGCATGGCCGCGACGTCTACCAGCGCCGCGGGCTCCGGCTCGGGCTCCGGCCCTCAGGCCAAGCCCGGCGCGTCCGCCAGCGCCGGCAGCTCCAAGGACGCGGCGCCCGCCAGGCCGCCGGCCGCGCTGCGCGTGGGCGAGCTCTACTGGAAGCAGGACGGAGACCTCGGGTGGACGCTCGGGCAGGTGCTCGCGAGCGACAGCGAGGCCGCGACGGCCGCCTTCGTGCCCGTGGACGCGGGCTCGGGCGAGCCGCTGGCCGGGCAGGAACCGCAGACGCTCGACCTGGCGCTCTCGCCGCTCTTCCAGGCCAACCCGCTGCACGCGACGGCCGCCGACATGACGTCGCTGCGCCACCTGCACGAGGCCGCCATCATGAAGAACCTCGAGGACCGATCGGCACTGCACAACCAGCGCCCGTACACCTTCATGGCCAACGTGCTCATCGCCGTCAACCCGCTGCGGTACCTCGAGGAGGTCGACAAGATGCAGTTCGTGGGCCAGCCGCTCGACCGCTGCCCGCCCCACCCGTACAACATCGCCGAGGTGCGTCCACAGCAGACTTGTTGTTGCGATTCCTTCACTGACTGACCTTGTCACTGCTCTCCCCTGTCCACAGAACGCCTACCGCCAGCTCTGCGCCGTGCGTGCCGTGATGCAGAACCAGTCGATCATCATCAGCGGAGAGTCCGGCTCCGGCAAGACCGAGACGTCCAAGATCATTCTCGACTTCCTCACCACCCGCGCCGTGCACAACGCCATGTCGGTCGCGTCCTCCGACGACGAGGTCATGAGTGAGCCCGAGGTGACCACCAACGACGTCGAGATGGAGCTCGACGACACGGTGGGCGAGCTGCCCCCGTCACCGCCAAGGTCCGAGTCGCTCGCGCTCTCGTACCCGCACTCCAACTCGGGCAAGAAGAAGCTGTCGCCCGTGGCTGTCGGCCAGCGCCTCATGGAGACCGTCCCGATCCTCGAATCGTTCGGTAACGCCAAGACGCATCGCAACCACAACTCCAGTCGCTTCGGCAAGTATATGCGGCTGCAGTTCTCGACGAACTCGCACGAGCTCTCGGGCGCCTCCATCGACACTTACCTGCTCGAGAAGTCCCGCCTCGTGTTCCAGCCGCAGGGCGAGCGCAACTTTCACGTCTTCTACGAGCTGCTGAACTCGCCGGACACAGAGCACCTCGTCCAGGCGTACCACCTCGAGCCGAAGAACCCTGAGGCATACAGCTACCTTAACCAGTCGGGCTGCATGACCTCCGAGCTGATCGATGATGCCGGCAACTTCGGCAACCTGAACCGTGCCCTCGACTTCATTGGCATCCGTGACTCTGCTCGTGAGGACATTTTCAGGCTAGTCGCTGGTCTGCTGCACATGGGCAACATTGAGATTGGCGAGGAGGACACATCTGAGGGCAAGACGGCCTGCATCGCCACCGAGAAGGCCCAGCAGCATCTGGAGTACGCCTCGGAGCTGCTTGGCGTGTCTGCGGAAGAGCTGTCGGAGTGCATGCTGATGAAGCGCATTATGACGCGTGGCTCGCGCCGTAACTCAATTTACTTCGCCAAGCGCGACGTTCGCACTGCTATCTACTCGCGCGACACGATTGCCAAGACCATTTACGAGAACGCTTTCACTTGGCTCATGCGCGAATGTGCTTCGGCACTTGACTATGACTCGGGCCGCAGTGATGTGATCCCGTACATTGGCGTGCTCGACATCTTCGGCTTTGAAGACTTTGAGCCACGCAACCGCAACTCGTTCGAGCAGCTGCTGATTAACTACGCGAACGAGGCGCTGCAGTCGCTTTTCAACGCCTGCATCTTCGAAGCCGAGCAGGCGCTATACCGCAGCGAGCATATTTTCCGCCCGAACAACCACTCGCTGTCGTTCCCTTTTACGGGCCTCAGCGAGGCTGCTGACGGCTCCATTACTAGCGCTTCCAGCGACGACGGAAACGACTCGGTGCAGTACGCTGACAACCGCGAGTGCCTCGAGCTGATTGCTAGCCGTCATGGAGGCCTGTTTGCCACGATTGACAACGTGTCACGTCTCCCTCAGCCTTCGGACCGCAAGCTGAACGAGAAGCTGCACACGCTTTTCAAGCGCCACCCGTGCTTCCCCACGCCACACCCGAAGGATATGCGTGATACGTTCAAGATCGCCCATTACGCTGGTACAGTCACGTACACGATCGACTCGTTCGTGGACAAGAACAACAACATCGTTTCCGAGCAGTTCGAGGAACTGCTGCAGCACTCGCGTTCGCGTGTGCTCCAGGACATGGTCGGCAACAACAACGCCCAGGGTGGAGATGCTGCTGGCGCCGCCACCGGCGAGCGTCGTTCGCGCTCCGAGTCGAACATGTCGGTCAAGTCGGCTGGCATGCACCCGGGATCTCGCTCCCTTGGAGGTGCCTCAAAGCGCCTCAAGGGTGGCAGTACCTCCTCGCTGTTCTCCACGCAGATGAAGGGTCTGACGACGGAGCTTGAGGGAACGAGTTGCAACTTCGTGCGTTGCATCAAGCCCAACACACAGATGAAGCCTGGTCTCTTTGACCAGAAGTTCGTCGTCGAGCAGCTTCGTTGCTCGGGTACCGTGCAGGCGTGTGAGGTGCTGCGTGTGGGTCTTCCGACGCGTATCCTGTACGCCGAAGTGGTCGATGCTTACCGGAACCTGCTCCCGTCGAGCGTGTTTGACCGCTTCGATGGCAACGACAAGCTCTTCACGCAGGCGATCCTGTACGCGAAGGAGTTCCCGACTGAAGCGTACCGGCTCGGTGACACTCGCCTGTTCTTCCGCACGGGCAAGATTGATCTGCTCGACAAGCTCCTTGCGCCCGCCGCGGCCAACGATGGCAAGCAGCAGGACGAACTCGCTCAGAAGGTGGTGCGGTACCTGCACAAGAAGCGCTGGGTGTCAGTTGCTACGCGTGCTGTCGTGTTCGCGGCCTTCGAGCGTATCTACATGGAATGCAAATATCGCCGCCGTGCCATCATCATTCAGTGCATGGTGCGCCAGCACCTCGCCCGGAAGCGTGTGCGTAAGGAGCGTACTCAGCACCGCATCTCGCGCATCTGGAACAAGCTTGCCCACCGCGCGCAGATCATGCGTGCGTACCAGGACCGCCCGGAGGACAAGATGGCGTTGCTGAACAAGCTGATGGCGCGCAACTACCTGCCCCCGGACCAGCGCTGGCTGCTTAAGTGGCTTGGTCCACTTCAGCGCGTCCTCTACCTGCAGAAGCGCTGGAAGAAGATTGTTGCGCAGTACCAGGCCAAGCGTGCCTTCCTATGGCTGCACGAGAAGGTCAAGAAGCAGCGCGCCGTTCTTCGCATGCAGTCGCATGTGCGCTGCCTCATCGCGAAGGCTCGCTTCCAGCGCCTCAAGCGCGAGCGTCTTGCTCGCGAGCGATGGCGCAACGCTATTGTCAAGGTCAAGGTTTTCCGTGTGTTTGCCCGTCGTCTGCGTGAAATCCACGTGTCTCGTCTTGAGAAGGAGAACGAGCTGCTCCAGAACTCGCTTGACGAGACCGCGGAGAAGCTGCGCTCCGTCGAGGAGGACGCCCGCACTTCGCGTCTCAAGCTCAAGCAGATCGAGGTGTCGTACGACTCGGCCCGGATTGCTGCCAAGCAGCAAGAGGAGCGTATTCGCCAGCTCGAGATGGAGCTCCAGCGTGTCAAGCGACGTGGATCCATCACGGTCAATGTCACGACCGACTCTGGCAGCAGTGGTTCGACCACTGGTCGTCCTGCTGCGCGCGTCATCATGGCCGGCTCGCTGCTGGAGCGTGTGATCCGCTTCTTCACGTGCAGCGCTGCTATCTCGCCGCCGCATACGCCGGGCACCCAGGCTCAGCAGCAACAGCAGGCGATGGCCATGGCAGCAAATGCCAACGTGACGGCTTTCCCGCTGACGCCGAAGAACCCGGTCATCGTCAAGGCGTTCAGCGAGAAGGACCTGAAGCGCGGACGCCTGTCAAGCGAGACCCTCTTTGGCGAGGATATGCCTGAGGATGAGGAGATCCGCACGCAGGACAACGACCGCCTGTGGTCCATTTCGCGCTTTATGTTCTAAGCGTGCGCCGTGCCTATTTTATCTAAGCCTGGATCGGCAGCGAGCGCGTTGGATCGTCATCAAGATGCTTCCCCACTCATCCCAGCTGCAGCGAAAGGCACGTGAGTCGCCCCCGACCGAGAGCGAAGCGAAGCCTTCGAGTCGAGCGTGACACGTTGCCCCGATGCAGCTTGTCCCTAACTTCGTGCGGCGTGCCAAGTGCGAGATGTCGTCGTGAGCGACTGCGCCAATTTTTCTCCGATAATCGCATGCAGAATGTCGACCAAGCGTCCACATCAAGTGTCGATCTCCAGCGTGCAATCGACTGCCACCGAGCCATCGGAAGCTCGTGGCCTAACGGAGATCGCCCATTGCGCAGCACTGCTCCGCTTCAACTTGCATTTGGCACTCGCTCCTAAGCAAAAACACGTTTTCGTATCACGTTTTTCCAAATGACTCGCTTTCTGTATGGTCTCAAACCAGATCAAATCACAGTCCATCAAAACCCCTTAGTATCCAGTCACCCGGTCAAAGGCAGTCCGACCGGATGGAGCTGCTCGTGCGAGTGGCGCTGGCGCTGGCGCTCGCGGGCGCCGCGGCCTGCGCGTGGGCGATGTCGTCGCGCCGCAAGGCGCTGGAGGGCGAGGGCTCCAAGGAGCTGCGCGACCTGCGCGTGGTGCGCGTGCTCAAGGTGACGGACACGGAGCTGGCGCTGCTGGGGCACTTCGCGAGCGACCCCAAGAAGCGCGCGGCCGTGGTGAGCGTGCAGGCCGCGGCCATGGACCCGCGGGGCCTCGAGGTGCTGCTGGCCGGCGTCTCGCTGCACAAGACGCTGCAAAACGACATCTACAGCTCCTTCCTGGCCGACGCGGGCCGAGACACCCGCCCGTACAAGGTGGCGGAGCGGGCTCTTTCAAGCGAAGGGGACGGAAGCTGATGGTTCTGACACAACTGCCGATGGTGGTCACAGGTGAACGTCATCTTCCCGGCCACGGAGGCGCACGTGAGGAAGCACACAGACCAGAAGTTCCACATGGTGGTCGAGACCAAGGAGGCATACAACCAGGTCACCAAGACGTACATCGACAGCATCCCGCGCGAGAAGATCGAGTGGGTCTACAACATCCTGGAGCGGTACGGCCGCATCTACTACGCATACCGGATGGACGTGGCTGGCGTTCTGACTCGGCTACTCGTTCCGGCAGCAAGTCGGAGGCGGAGCGCATCATCTTTGAGGACCTGCACTCCAAGACCGGCTTCGTGCTGCTCCCCGACTTCAAGTGGTCCGACACTTCCAATGTGAGCCCCTCGAATAGGAGTTCGGACTGGGAGACACTAGCACTGACGAATTGTCGTCCATGGTGTGTAAGTTG
Source organism: Phytopythium chamaehyphon (assembly GCA_023334415.1). Classification (NCBI taxonomy): domain Eukaryota; phylum Oomycota; class Peronosporomycetes; order Pythiales; family Pythiaceae; genus Phytopythium; species Phytopythium chamaehyphon. Next base: position 141,756 of record JAASGX010000001.1, on the reverse strand, counting down.
GAGTCGCTTTACTGCCTGGCGATCGTGAACGACCGCTCGATCAGATCCCTGCGCGACTTGACTGGATCGCACCTCAAGTTGCTGCGCAACATTCGGTACCGTGGCCTGTTTCCTACCCTTGACAAGCACGAGTTGGCTCTCATGTTGTTTGTTTTTACGAGTAGCAACGAGAGCTTGGAAGCCATTTCGCAGAAGTTTGGCGCCGACGTGAGCTCGCTGCGCGTGTACGTGCACTACCAGCCGACGTACTACCACTTCCACGTGCATTTCACGCATGTCAAGATGCTGCATGGTAAATTTGAATCGCAATTCGAAATTGGTGAGCCTGCAACTGACGAGTATCCCTTCTCGATACGGTAGGCGTGCACACAGGCAAGGCCGTTCTGCTGGAGGACATCATCTACAACCTGTCGCTCAACAGCGACTACTACAAGAACGCGACGCTGTCGTACGTCATCGGTGAGGTGCAGCACAAGCCGCTCTTTGATCTCTTCCGCGAGAAGCGAATCCTGTCTGGCCGAGGCTAAGCCCCGGCGTTTACTCTCGTCGAAAAGACAATGGTATCTCTGCTTCCGCGTTGAGTGTGGCGTTGTCGCCCCAGTTCTATGAAGCGCGCCTTGCAGGTACCGGTACAGGTTTTGCAGCGCAAAATATTTCCGCTATGACGAGGTTTCGGAAATGAATGGGTAGTAAGGCGTTTTGAGTGGCACACGACAATCACAGCGCACTGTGCCGGTGCGGAGTTCATTGACGCAACGACTGCTTGAACGCCCGACTCGACTGGATTCCTTGACAGGCCTGCGAGAATGCCCAAGTATTATCTTGCTGGCTCCATTCACTACATCTGCTCTCTGCGTGCGATATCAGCGGGTCTTGTGGGCAAAGCGTCAATCGTCCATGCTCCTTCTTGAGAGCAAGTCCGATTTCTCTCGTTCACGTTGGTGAATGACTTGCTACCTGCACAAATCGCAGCACTTGCTCCAGTTGACGTTGAAGGTGGCCGTTCGTCGACAGGTGGATGGGTCGTTCGTTTCGCGCTCCTCTTCTCGCCATACACCCACCGGCGGAAAAATGAGACCAGACAACATAGGATTCCACCTCGCATTCAAACTTGAAGAACACGGCACGATAGAGCTTGCACAGCATCGCAGCATCGCAACATTCTCCATTCTCGAATCTCCACCGCTCGTAGCACACAGACGCCATGTCGCTGCTGGCCAAGCTGCTCGGACCAAAGCTCGACTCGCGCCGCGGGGAGCTCAAGACGGACGATGTGCTGCGCGGCAAGAGCCTCGTTGGGCTCTACTTCTCTGGCAGCGACTGCCACGCGTGCCAGGTCTTCTCGCCCATCCTGGCCACCGTCTACCGCAACATGGCGCTCGCGGCGTACCGCGACCTTCCCATGCAGAGCGCGCTCGAGGTCGTGCTCGTGTCGCTGGACCGCAGCCCTGCAGCGTTCCGCGACAGCGTGCTGCGGGCGCCGTATCCAGTGCTGCCGTTCGATCGGAAGGCGGAGGCTCGGGAGCTCAGGAAGCGCTACGACGTCCAGCGGATCCCAGCGCTGATCTTCGTGGACGAGCACGGCCAAGAGGTCGAGCGCGAGGGCCGGCGGTTCGTCGAGGACCACTTCACGGACCTGCGCTCCATCTGGGCCCACTTGGCGCCGCCCCTCGCCTTCTCGTCGTCCAAGCCCCCACTCAACGACCCGGAGCCCGAGTGGCCGTAGGAAAAACGGTGTATAGCATGCACTGGAGTCGCTTGAACAGAGTTCTTCGGCGACCATAAAGTGCTGTTAGTTTCAAATTTGCTCGGTGGCGGCGACTCGATTGTGCCATGGACAGCGAAGCTGGAGGCGATGTCCAAGAGGTGAGGCTACAGTTGCTACCTGCAGCGAGCTGCCTGCGAGCTTGCATGCCACATCGTCTTTCTCCAAAGAGTCAAATGCCAACGAACCAACATCACTCCACTGGTAGGTGCTGCTCGACCTGACCAGATATCGCGGGCTCACGGCAGCCCGAGTCGTGGAGGCCGCTCGAGTCGCAGCCGACAACAATGACACTGTCGACATCATCTACGGGCTGATCGCCCCCGCTCGCCTGGAAGAAGAGCGCGTAGCCCGCAAGCGCAAGCGGCGAGCCAAGGGCCCATCAGCGACGGACTCCTCTACGCCTCGCGTCGCCAGCGCCTTCCTCGTGCTCCCAGCCACTCAGAGCCGCGGTCCTCCGGTCATTTCCGTAAAGCGGTACGTCGCCTGCCTCTTTACCACCCTCATAACTGCGAGACCAAAGCCCAGAGCTGACTGGCGACCGCCACCTTCAGGCTCCTGGAGCTCGAGACGTGCGCTGCCTCACTTGGCACGACCGCCGAGCAGTCGACCGAGAGCGTGTACTTGAGCCTCGTGGACGGCTCGCACATCAGGTAGGCGCTGCTTTCTATACGTTTAGCGCCCTCAAAGCCCCGTCATCTCACCTCCAGGCCTCCCAGCTACTACCGCCTCGCGCCATGCTCGCCGCCAAGACTGCCCGTCGAGTAGCTCTTCACGTGGTCCACACAGTTGAAGTTCCATTCCAGCCAATGAAATCGCTCCATTTCGCTCCTGATGCCGCTTCCGATTGGAAGAAACCGCATCCATCACCACGTCAGCAGCTCAGTTGCCATGCTGGCCGATGATCCGATCCATGCACTGCCGCATTTGCGCTCGCGCCGCCATGCTGCGCTCCGCCCTCCGCCCCCGCCCGGCTCAAGCCCAGCGCTCTGCCGCTCGCTGCGTGACGACGCTCAACGTCGGCGGCGGCGCGCGCCCCGGTGACGCCGGCGCGTCGCCGCGGCTGCCGCTCGAGGGCGTGCGCGTGGTCGAGTGCGGCCACCTGATCGCCGGGCCGTTCGCCGGGACCATCCTGAGCTACTTCGGCGCCGACGTCATCAAGGTGGAGCCGCCCACGGGCGACCAGGTGCGCGACTACCGCATGTTGGACGAGTCCAAGACGTCGCTCTGGTGGTACTCGCTCGGCCGCAACAAACGCTCGGTCGCCATCGACATGCGCCTGGAGGAGGGCCGCGAGCTCGTGCGGGAGCTCGTGCAGCAGAGTGACGTCTTCATCGAGAATTTCCGCCCCGGCAGGATGGAGAAGTGGGGGCTCGGCCCCGATGAGTTCGAGGAGACCAACCCGGGGCTCGTCTACACGCGCGTCTCGGGCTTTGGCCAGGACGGCCCGTACTCCTCCAGGTAAATATGATAGCTGCCAGTTGCGACGGCTTTGATGTGATTTGCTGACGAGGAACGCGCATGACAGACCAGGATTTGCGTCCGTGTGCGAGGCGATGGGCGGGTTCCGGTATGTGAACGGCTTCCCTGACCGCCAGCCAGCTCGCCCGAACCTTAGTGTTGGCGACACCATTGCTGGCATTCACGCAGCGTTGGGCATTGTCGTTGCTCTTCTTGGACGTGAGCGTGGCGTGAATGCTGTTGGTGGAGCACTTCGCGGCCAGCAGGTTGATGTAGCCATCTACGAATCCATGTTCAACTTGATGGAGGCGGTGGTGCCCGAGTACGACTACTCTGGAGCCATTCGAGAGCGCTCCGGATCCACAATCACTGGCATCGTTCCATCCAACACATATACTACCAAGGACGGCAAGGATATCGTGCTAGCCGCCAATACGGATTCGCTCTTCACGAAGCTCATGACGGCGATTGGTCGCGCTGACATGGGGAACGACCCGCGCCTTCGCACGAATGGCGATCGCGTGAAGCACCAGGCAGAGATCGACGATGTGCTTGCTGCCTGGACAGCAACTCAGACTGCCGATGTAGTCTCCGACACAATGGACCGCGCCAAGGTTCCTGTTGGCCTTGTCTATTCGGTCGAGGACATGGTTCGCGACCCTCAATACCAGCAGCGCGGAATGTTTGAAGAAGTGGAGCTTCCCGAGTCGTCGGGCAAACGTACGCTCAAGCTTCCCGCTGTTTTGCCCAAACTGAAGTCGACTCCTGGCCGTACGAAGTGGGCAGGTCGCCGCATTGGCGAGGACACTCGGCAGGTGCTTCATGATGTGCTCGGACGGTCCGAGGAACAGATCGAGCGGTTGTTGGACAACAAGGTCGTTTTCGAGTCGGTCCGAGAGTGATCCGGTCGTGAGTCCGGTCGCATGGCTTTCCGGAATATCTTTCTCGATGGCTTGCGTCCACCGGGCTCTGCAGATCAACGGGAGGTTGGCGAGATAAAATCAATGTCGACGTGGAAACAGATCTTCGTGCAACTGTAGACGATTCGCGCTCCGATTGCTGTCTCGCTGTTTTGTTGTGCCAGGGAGGAAGAGATCGGGCGGCGGGGATTCATCCGATGTTGACAGCCACAACTGACGAACGAGTAAGAGACGTGTGGTACAGGTCCGACACGCAAAAACGAGCTGGTCGACATGATTTCCAGTGTGTTGACCACAGGGACCACCTCTACGGTGGATACCGTGGATTTGCTGGTGCCTGACCTCCCGGTGTGAGGCGAGCCGTGGGCGAGCCATTGGCACCGAAACAGCCCACCGCCTCGCCTCCACAACGCATTGAGTCCGAGCAGACCGATGCCATTGCCATGGATTTGCGCAATCCCCACCACATCCTCAATGAATCGACAGGAAGTGAAAGGCGAGCCGACGACAAGCAGACATCACTGCGACGTGTCAATGCGTCTGGTCTGGTGTATGGCGCTCCTTGGTCGACGGTTGACTCGACCGGGTTCACTTCATGTCATTTGCAACTGGCCCTGGCCAACGCGGAGCAATAGAGCGCCATGCAGGAGCGTTCGTTTGTTGCTTTTCTTTGATTTGAATAGAGATCATTGTCACGGCTGAGCTGATGCTGTCTGCAGCTAGGAATATCAGAGACCAAGCACCCCATGCATCGCAATGCCACACAGAGTTCAGCTCATGGAGACAGTCTTTGATGCGTCGGCACCAAAATAATTCCCCCCTCTCTGATGTGTCCACCGTGAGTGGCGTTGCACCTTGCGGCAGCTCGTGGGACAGCTCTGGCTTGAGTGGATCGCGGCCCACACGACCTGCCATCAGCTCTGCCGACCACGCACAGTGGCACGGAAGACCCACGCCCGAATTGCACTCCAGTCAACCTCTCGTTACACACTCGAGCCGCATCGCAGAAGTGGAGGCCAAGTGGTGGCAAATTCCACACAGCCCGCCCACCCCTTGCGAATCCTCGCACTCTGAACACGTCGGCGGAAGACGCGACGGTGCCACGCACGACATTCAGCGGCTGTGGGTGACCGATCTTGAGTGTTGGATAGCGACGATAAATTATCGTCGTGGAAATTTCCATTTGAGCCGATGAAAGTTGGCATCCATGACTTCGTGCGCCACGTAAAGATTGACCCGGCAAGCTTTAGCTTGCGGCTCAGAGTCAGCGCTCCATGCGGTGCGGGTGATGGCATGACGTGCGGTACCACGAGTGTACATGGCGTTGATGACTGTGAAGACTTGTACTTTGCACGCAGTCGGTTTTTCTGTGCGGCCAAAGTGCTGCTGATCTCGTGACGGTACCACCTCAGCATACTCTGTCCAAGTGGAGGACCCACAACAACGTTGAACAAATGGCTCAATGTGGCCTGCTGTGCAAGCAAACTTTTGCGAGAAAACTTTGCTAGCATTGCCCTGTGGGCACGGCGAGTGCTGCAGCAGGCAAAGTTTGCGTTGAAGGCTGCGAGCAGCGCGGTTGGCAGTTGTAGTGCAATCGTTGACCACATGCTGGCGATCACCACAGCACAGCTTTGTCGTCGCTCTGCCGATTCACCTGTCACGCTCCGGCTGACTACCGTTTCCATCCGGCTGACGTCCACCGTCATCTTCTACCGAAAGCTGGGCGAGGCTCAGCATTTGCAGGGAGAGAACTCGAAAACTCTCAGAGAAATCTCAGCAGGTGGCGAGAAGGCCGACCGCATGGAGCAGCCTTCCGACCATCCGCTGTCGTCCGTGGCGCGCCAGAGAGCGCTTGACTCGCCGAGAGTATGCCGCGGGCCCACTCAACAGCGCTTGACTCAAGTCCGAGCGCCATGTGCGACTCTCGCGGCCAAGTGGCGAGCGCCATCCCACTGTCAAGTCGGCACATCGGCCCTGCCCCGCCTGGGCCACGCACGTGTTGCAGCGCGGCCGTGCCTTTTCGCGCGAGATGTGCTCTCTCCATGCAAGTGAGACCGTCATGTGCTCGAGCGTGGAGCTGTACCGTACGCTCAACGTGTGACGGTATCATCACAGCGCGGCCTGACGCCACTTCTTGACCGGCGTCCGAGGCCGATTTGTCTCTCGAGTCTCGACCGCCTGCCCCGCTCGGCCCTCGCGCGCGTTTGCATTCGCTCGCTCGCGGGCTACAGCTCCGGTCTCCGATCGAACTGAAGTACCGAAGGCGACTTGAACGCTAGCTGCACAGCAGCTTCAAGCGACCGCCATGAACCCCGCCATGCACATCTCGCGGTCCGACATGGAGAAGTTCTCGCAGACGAACGCCAAGTTCGAGACGCTGCCGCTGCCGACCAACTACTTCTCCAGGGTCCGCATGACCGACCGCCAGCACGCCGAGTACGTGGCCACGGCCCGCGGGCTGCTCGACGAGGCGCTCGGCCGACTGGGCGACGCCAAGGAGCGCACCGCGCAGCTCCGCGAGTGGAAGGAGCTCGGCAGCCAGGGTGGCTTCCGGCGGTTCGCCCAGCGCGTCTCGGGCGGCGACCAGCGCTTCCGCGTCGAGGGCACGGCGCGCACATCGCTCAACAACCTCATGGGCGCCCTGTTCGCCGACACGACCAGCCAGATGCAGGTGCGCCGGCAGAACCTGTTCCGAGACTTGCTGGACGCGCAGACGCTCTGCGTCCTGCAGCCGCGAGCGGTGTCGCTGGACTCGACGGCCCAGGAGGAGTTCATCGCGCTGCGGTGGCAGGCTGTCTCGCTCGGGGCGACCTCGACGGCCCAGCACTGGGATATGTGCTTCCTCGAGTACACAGGCGTCGCGACGGACAACGACGGCTTCCCCGTCGGATTCCACATCACGCAGTCCATCGACAGACCCGAGTGCGGTCTCCTCAAGGAGACCTACGGACTCTCTCGGCTACGCGGCCGCGAGATTATCCTTCTCTTCCCTGCCAAGGGCTCGAACCAGGGTCACACCGAGATTGTGCTCGACGGATGCTGGAAGGAGCCTGAGAACGTATCTACGTGGGTTATCCAGAGCTTCTTGGCGGTCGCGTCCTCTAGCCTAAGCAAGCTTGCACTGCTTGTCCAGGAGCAGCTTCTAGCCAGGCTTCCACTCAAGGACAAAAGCCAGCTCGTACCGCTCAGCGACCGCAAGACTTGCAACGTGTGTCTGAGCAAGTTCGGTATGATGGGCAAGAAGTCGCAGTGCCGCAGTTGCGGAGAAGTCGTGTGCAAGGCTTGTGTGGTTACCCGCAACGTTGGGGTTCAAGCGAAATTCTGTAAGAAGTGCCTCATCGAGGTGTCCACGCAGCGAGTCGCTCTCGAGTCGTCTTTGTCTGTATCTGACTACGGATACGACCGTCGCTCCTCAAGTTCCTCTGGCACTACAATCAGTCGCCACACAACTACCAGCAGTAGTGCCATGTCTTCTTCAGCGGCAAACCTTCATGCTCGCCGGCAGTTTGGATCAGAAACGAGCACTGTTTCGAGCAGTTCCCACTCGGGTGCTATCGTCCCGAGCGGCAAGATGATGCGCATGAACAGCAGCAATCGGATCGTCACCAACAACAATGCTATTGAGGCGCAGAAGCCAGGCGCGTATTACGACAGCTACGGGTACAGCATGGCCAGTACTGCGAGTGTAAGCAGCTACGACAGCTTTTCAGATTCGGTTATCGACCGACCCGGAAGCGAGATCTTTGACGTCGATGAGGACGGTGTGCTAGTCGTCAGTACCAAGAGCGCAATGCGAGCAATGGGGACGCCGTCACACACCCGCGCAATGGTGAATAGCAGCGGTGTCCCCAGTGTCCAAGCAGTCGAAGACTCTATCGCTCACCAGCGATTCATTCTCAATGAGATGATGAGTACGGCGCGCACGATGCAGCAACAGCAACAGGCACGATCAGCTTACACTCAGTACCACTGATCCGGTTACTACTGTAGTGAGCATGATACAATCCCGGCTCATGTCCAAGTGCTAAGCTCTACCGACGGCAGGTAGAGGGAACACCGCGCTTCCTTCATGTTCATCCAGCCCAGCTCGTGTGTATTTATGACGGTGAAGATTATCATGGAGTTGGAAGCAGCCGTCAGTCAGTGCCTTTGAATGGAAAGCAGGGAGTAGGATCTAGGACAAGTAACTCAAAAAAAAAAAATGTGTCACCGCATCGCCCCCGAAATAGTTCCGAAAATGTCGTCGTCCTGCTCTTATGAGATTGCCGTGTCGTCGACTCGAGGACGTGGCGATGCCACAGCTATGCAAATCTGACAAGACCCACAACAAGGTTTTGCCTATCGATCCACTGTAGGCCATTTCAGGTTTTTGAGCGAAACTGGAGAGGTAGCAACAACTCTCATTGAAGGCATGACATATTGCGGCGCGATCGGGAGCGTCAATGTGCTCTCCTTTATGAGCACAGACCTCTTCGATGAATCGCAAGAGAATCCGTTCCTGCTTACGGCTGCGCGATCCGATCCGATAGCGTCGACTACAAATGCATCGCCGCTGAACCAGTTGCATTCTCTTGGTCAACAGCAGCGATCAACCATCAAGAGACCACAAAACAGTGTTGAGCTACCACTTGACGACTTGCCGGAACCTCCGCAAATCACCACGAAGAGTGAGGCAATTCGTTACGCTGAGCCGAGTTCGCAGCACCAATATGTACCTGGTCGAACTGCCGAGGCAACAGTATCGCCGGTAACTTCTCCTCTCCGCTCGATCCTCAAGCGTCAGTCAAGTTACGAATCAAACGCATCAACTACCGCCACAGCGATGGACTACCACGACGACAGAGCGTACAGTCGGCCGCAGTCACCACTTCCTTATCAGTACTATCCTCAAAGTGCAGCCGAGGATCCTTTCGTACCAAATGACTCGGATCTACAAAAATTGCTGTACTCACTCACACGATTTGGCCTAGCGTCAAGCACCACTCCACCACCGACTTCCCAGTTCCAGAACCCTTCTCCAGCCCCTTCGTCGCTTCCAGCAAGCCCGACACGCTCTGTGTCCTTTTCGTCTGGTCAGAGACGATATTCACAGCAAAATACGGCTGGAGAATCCAAGAGACGACGATCACGGGGTAGACGCTCAGTTCATGGAGGTGAAACGTCTGACAGCGATGATGGATCCGATCATCGAGGCCGCTCTCGGGGGTCTGTTACGTATGCAACGGTCAAGAGCTTGCTACGCGGAGGCAATAGTGGCCGCGGAAACTCGCCGTCTCGCATTGTGAAGCGTGGCATCCAGGATTACCGCCGAAAAAGCATGGGCACCATCTCGTCACGACTCAAGGTACGACAGAAGTTTGCACGGCCGACCATTCTTACAGACGCCTATCATCGCGTGTACGCTTTCTTTTGAGTTTGTTTGCGTTCATCATGGCATCGCTAAACTTTTTGTTGCTGCGTGTTGCCAGGAGTGACATGAAGCTTGGAACCAAGCCGATGAGCACGGCCATTAAGTACCTAGCATTCCCATATGCATGGGAAGACAATCTCGAAGATCGAGAGGAAGTAGATCCTGGAATGCCATCTCCCAAAGGTCAACTACGACGAATGTCGCTCGTGACGCTCGAGACTCTCGACAAGATCGGCACCCGAGCTGCGTGCCCCGTTCATTTGATCGAAGAGGCCGCACCTGACTACTCACAAGTTCGAGCTCGCGTGGACAGCTACAACCACATCAAGAGCCCCAAGCGAGGACTGCGACGGCCGTCAGCATGGCTGTCACCCTCGGCTGTGGCTCATGAGTCCGAGTTTGAAAGCGACAATGATGACGAACCTGCATACTACGAGCAGGAAAAATACTCGACAGCGCAGCAACCACAGAGCTATGATGTTGTTGGAGGCTGCTATTGATCGATCAAGGAGAGCTACAGTAGTCAACGAAGTGTATTTGCACGTCACGAGAATAAAATATGCACCACGGACCCATCAAGACCCGTCAGGGTGGTTTGCCTCTCGCCAAGGCTCCGGCATGCGCTGCCTTCCAAGTGGGAAGCGCATCGGCCGAATAATCTGCGAGCTAGAGAGCGCGCTAAGCGAACCTTTCATCGGTCAATTGTAATTGGGCGAGACGAAGGAGCAGAGCGGCATTGTACGGGCGACGCAGTCGAACGCGTCCTTCCCGTTGAGCGTATATCCTTCCTTCAGTCATCCCAATCACTCGTCGTCGTCATAACCTGGCTGCTGCATGCGCGCCAATCGACCGCGGTAGCTGTTACCGTATTTGCCCTCGCTGTGTGCCATGCACATGCCATTGCGCTGAGCCCACTTGGTGCACCCGCTCGGGTGTCCACAGCGACGCCCACCGCCATGAGAGCGGCAGAAACCATCACCTTGCGAGCTCTTGGCGCACCCATCAACGCGGCAGCGAACGCCACCGCCATGAGCCTTGCACATTCCGCGCGACTGAGCCGCCTTCATGCAACCGTCCACGGTGCAGCGCTTGCCACCGCCGTGAGTGATACACAAACTCCCGCTCTGGCTGGCACGAGTGCACCCGTCAACACTGCAGCGGCGGCCTCCTCCGTGTGCCTTGCAAAGCCCACGCGACCGCGAGAGGTTGGTGCAGCCCTCTGACGTGCACATCTTCCGCCGCTTGCCCTTGCCGGAGTGCGAGGGCGTGGAGCCCTGGTAGGAGGACATGGACATCTTGTCTTCGTCGTCGTAGTCGATCTCGCTGGACTGGTAGCTGGCGGCCGAGTAGACCGGGCGGCGCGAGTCGAGCGACTCATACTTGGTCTCGATGCCGCGAAGCTGGTGCAGGCTCGGGATGGCGCGGGGCTTGCTGACGCCGACGGGCGTTGAGGAGGCGTAGGGCGGCGCGCGCTGGTCGTTGATGTCCTGCGAGTTGAGGTCGCGGCAGAGCGAGGCGATGTCCTCTAGCAGGGGGCGGCGCGAGACGCCGAGCACGTATTCGTTGCTCTTGGTGTGCTGCTTCTGGTCGTGGACGTCTGGCGGGGGCGTGGGCAGCAGCGCGTCCTGGATGCGCACAATGTCCTCGGCCTTGTCGAGCGGCGTGGGCGTGTCCTGGTTGAAGTCGAAGGGCGAGGGCAGCAGCGTCACGTCGGGCGTGGGCGTGCGCAGCTGGCTCATCCACTCGCCCATGACGGACGAGAACGAGTGCGTGGGCGCCCCTGGGCTGGGCTTGGAGACCGACAGCGCGCTGCTCCCGCCGCTGGTCGTGGCGCTCACGCCCGGGGTCTGCGCCGCGGGCCGCACGAGCGGCGGGAGGTCCACGCTGGGGCTGCGGCCGACGTCTCCGGGCGTGATGGGCGTGAGCATGCCGGGCGACGGCAGCGACGAGAGCGCGGGCGAGCGGAAGGTCGCGGGCGGCGGGGGCGGCGCCGAGGCCGTCGCGTCCGGGCTGGGGAAGGCGGCGGCGCGCGCCGCGGCGTCGTACACGAGCGGCGCGGGCTTGGCGGGCTTGGGCGGCTGCCTGGGCACGTGCGTGATGAGCGAGGGCTGCGGTGGCTGAGGGGCCGAGGCCGAGGCGGGCGTCAGGCGCTCGTAGGTGACGGCGGGCGCCAGGCGCTCGTACTGAACGGGCGGCGCCGCGTACAGCGGCTGCGAGCTCGCGTGGTGGTGAGTGGCGGAGGCCGGCGGCTCCTTCTTCTTGCGGCCCACGAGCGACAGCAGCTCGAACGGGCGCTGCAGCTTCTCACCCAGCGGCATGGCGGTCGACTCGCAATGGACTCGAGCTGGCGGCGCTACCGACGACTTGTTGGGCTTTGGCCCAAGGCTTCTTCGCTTGGGAAATGGAGGGGAGGGCGGTAATAGCAGCTCGCGCGACCTTCGCGCGACAGCGCTGCAGCGGCTCCGGCATGTGGGGTTCAGTATGGGGCCAGGCGCACCCGCTCTAATTGCCGCTCTTGGGTTGAGTATAGCGGCCAGATGTGGGAGGCGGCGGAGGCTCGGCTCTTGTCGCAGCGCGCGTGCGTGAGAAGGGCCCGAGAGGGTTCTGAAGCATACAAATCCCAAGATGTTGAGCCATCATCCACGGGGATGTGTTTTAATCCAGGCACCGCTGCACTGGCCATGATCAGCGTCGTCTTCACTGAACACGGTGTATTTTGATTTTTTACACCTAGTATGTATATACTAGCGAACCTTGGCGATTTCAAACTGCACCGTGTTTTGGGATATATATTTTAATCGGGCACGAACTGCAACCAGCTCGTCACGTGTCATCGGCCAGTGATGCCCGCAATCGTGTTGCTGTGGCAATTCCTGTGATTCAAAATGGCCCCAGCACAGCCAGCTCTCGCGTCTTCAGCTGTGTTCATGCAGGCACGCGGCTCTGGCGATTGTATGAGCGCACGCTCGTTGAGGTGGTGCAAATCGCTCCATGTGGCTGTACACATGCTGTGCAGGTTGATTACTCTGTGAACCTTGGCGAAGGTTCCGAGCTCCAAGCGCACAAAAGCAAGCGGTGAAAATCCACCGCAGTGCACTGTTTCGCGCGCGTGTGCCGCTGCTCTTGCCTGTCCATCTCGCCAGCTCCTCAGCCCGCGTGAGCCTGTGTGAGCCCAACCTTACGAAGTCAACACTGAGCACAAGTGTAGTTTCTCTTGCGTTGCAAATGCAAAATGCCGCGCCGGTCGACTGCTGCGACACATGGCGGAGCGTTGCACTGCACTTTCATTGCTGTAACCACTCGCCACCAGATCGGCCTGCCACGCGTTGGACTCTGAAACGCACCACCGCCCCCAGGGCTGGACAGTTTTAGCTTCATGCTCGGTGACTCACGCTTTGAGCCGTAAGCTAGTGGCCATTCTGGTCGCCGAAGCACGAAGAACTCTGTGACCAACCAGTTCGTGAGCACCACCATGTTGGCAGCTCGGCGCATCGCCTGCGAACTTCGCAGCATGAAAATCATCAACATGTTGTCGACTCCGGTGTCAAGTCGTCTGTATTGACAAGTTGAAGCACTGACAGCAAAAAAATGTACCCATACCTACGTACAACGGAATTTGTAGCCATCGGGGTCTTGGCAACCACCAAAAGCCAACGACCACTGCAAGGTCGAACGTCCAGTACTTTCGGTCATCGGATGGCTACAACACCAAAGTTACTTATGCTTTGATTTCGCGAAAAGCGCATGCGTGCTAATCTTCGCAAACGTCTCGCAGCAGGTCGCTGCTCCGAGCAAGTCCTGTGGTCGCCCACACAACTAGAGTACACCCTCGAACACGATGAGTCTGCATTTCTCTCTCACTAACTTTCTCCTATTCCTTCCTCCCAGCTCGTTGGATGCTCGCTGCTTGCTACATCGGTTCCGTCGCCGATCCAATCCACACATCGATAAATACTGGGGGTCGTCCTGCCGCTGCCGTTGGCACTAAAAGCTTCGTGTCGCTCGCTTGCTTCGTTTATACGTTCACCGACATGCTTCTTGTGCGGCTTCGCTTCTGCTTCCATTCGGCAGTGAATTCTGGCCGGCCCTCCGTCAACTTGATTGATACACGACCGGCTTTAAAAGTTCGCCTCCAGCTCGAGCTCGAGCTCGAGCTCTCCAACGCCGCCTTCTTCGCGGCCAGTGAGGCGCAGGTGCGTCGAGCACATGCCATTCCTCCTGCACGAGCGGTTGCACCCAGACACTGAGCAGCGCTTTCCGCCGCCATGATGGGCACAAAACCCGCCTCCGCGGTCGTTGCGAGTGCAGCCCTCGACCTCGCAGTAGCGAGAGCCGCCGTGCAGCGCGCAGAAGTCTCCGCGTTGCGTGCCCTTGTTGCAGCCCTCGGCAGCGCATCGCTTGCCGCCGCCGTGGGCTCGGCAAAACCCGCCGCCTTGTGAGCTCTTGTTGCAGCCATTGAACTGGCAGCGAGGACCGCCACCGTGCGCCTTGCAGAGCGAGTTGGTCTGCGCGGCCTTGTCGCACCCGGGGAAGCGACAGCGCTTGCCACCACCGTGCTTGATGCACAGGTTGCCGCCCTGCGAGCTCTTCTCGCATCCTTCGACGATGCAGCGCCTGCCGCCGCCGTGTGCGATGCACAGGTCCTGGGATCGCGCACGCTTGCCGCACCCGGCGATTGAGCATAAGCGGCGGATCCGCTTCGGTTTCGACTTCCCGGACGAAGATTGCGGCGACAGGAGGCACCTCGAGTCCGACGTGGCGTATCCAGGAGACGACTCGGCCGTTGAGTTCCCCGAGGACGAAGATCCGGTGGACGCCGACGAGGACGCTGCAAAGGCGTCGAGCTTGATTGGGACTACGAACGCTGGCTCGCTGCCTTTCGGGTTGGTGACAGGCACGAACGGCGCCACATTGTTCATGACGGCGACCTTGGACGGGTCCATCTTGATGCTGTTCGAGTACACCAGCGACGAGTCCACGAGCTGGTTGTCGACCAACGGTGGCGAGACCATTGGCACGAACGCGCTTGGATTAGCCGTTCCATCCATCAGCTCCGGTTGAAACTGTGGTGGTGGCGGTGCTGGAAACGCGCTGTCGTCAGGGATGCTGAGCAAAAGGTCGTTGGGCGGGACGGCCCCGTAGTCGCGGAACGGTGCAAACGGGTCCGGCTGTGGCGCCGCGGCGAACTGCATGTCAGGGCCGAGCGGGTTTCCCTCGGCCGCGAGAAACCCCATGCCCATCATGTTCATCATGGCCATGTCGGAGACCACAGGGTGGAGTCCCATGGCCGCCACGGCAGCCGGAGCTTGTGACGTGACCATCCCGCTGCTGTCAGCCCCGAAAAGCGCCGGCGAGTCCCACACTGGGGCCCCGCGCACCTGGAAGTGCTGCTGCTGTTGCTGCTCGTTGAGGTTCCAGTTGGAGGCGAGCATGCCCATCATTTCTCGGTCGAGCTCGTAGGGCGTGGCGCCGCTGCCGACGATGAAGCCTCCGTCACTGTCGGAGCTCTCGTCGTTCGAGTCGGGACGCATGTCGAGAGGCAGGAGCTCGAGGTCCACGGCGGCCGGCGACGACGTCGAGGACGAGCTCGTCGCTGGCGCGGACCCAGAGTTGGAAGGCGCCGCGAGAGGCGCGCCGCAGTCGCTGTAGCTGATGCTGGTGCTGCTGCTGTGGGCGCTGCTCACCGACCAGACTGTTGCTGTGTCGCGAGGAGGATAGAGTTGTTGGCCATGGCCGCGATCATAACGAGGCCCAAGGCGTTTCGCCTCGGGTGATCCGTGTCGCAGTGGCGCAGGGCGGTAAACACGCGCGGCGCCTAGCATGGTCTTTGTGGCCCGCGCGTCTCCCTTCGAGAGCTGGCTGGAAGGAGGAAGCCTGAGCCCTCAGTCCGCTTGCTCGCTGGCTGTTTGTTGACTGTGGGTGAGCTCCGACGAACTCTTGCGCGACGGCGTGCGTTAAAAAACGAAAGTGGTCGCTCGCTTCGGAAGGAGAATGGATCGCCTACTGGGAGACAGTCGTCGTCCCCGCCCTCGTCAGAGAAACGAACGTCCGCTGGCACTAGGAGGCTGAAGTGAGTGATCGATCGATCGAATGCCTGGAAGGCTCCCAATCGCCTCGGGCGAATACGTCGGATAATGGGCCGCCGCCCTCGCCTCGGGCGGGCTCGAGTCCTGCGTGACTCGTACTGTAGTACATAGCCGCGCGAGTGCTTGTTTATGAGACCGGCGGCAGGTCGGTCCCGACCGCTGATCGACTGTGAGTGATAGCGCCATAGTCTAGTCAAGACGCGGCGCTGGCCGCGGAAATCATGTCAGCGGGGGCTATCACGAGCGGCAGGTTGGCTTTCTCCGTTGAGAAACTTCAAAGCCGACCTCCACGGTGTTGAAGTTGTCTCCCGCGGGTGGGTGGGTGGACGCGAGCGAGCGAGCCTTGAAGAGCTCGCATTGCGTCTGCCGGAGCTCGCCACAGCCGCTGCATTTGTTGCTGCTGGCTGGAGGTTAATCTAAGGGCTGAACATTGATTGGCAGCACTCCATGTGGCTGGCATCCATGCACGCTCATGAGGCTTTCGTCAGATCTTTGATCAGCGCGCTCGGTGTTAAAAAGCCTCGGAGCTGCTTGTCTACACGCTTCCATGACGCACGCGGTTGCTTACTGCACTGGGCACTAGAGAAACGCGCAGCGCCGAAAAGTTGGCTCGCATTGTGGGCGGGCAGACGGTTGGCCGGTCGTCTTTAGGTAGCAAAACTATATTGGTAAATGTATGTTAGTTCGGAATTTTGCGGTCGGTCGGTACGCGCCTACTACCTCTACTCCATTATCTCGTGGCTCGATATAGATGATCGCAGGTCGTCGCCACTCGCGGTCGCATAAGAACGCAGGCGAGGGAGACAACCATGGCGACGGTCACATCCCTCTGACCGAGTCATTTTGCAGCTCCTGCCTGCAAAGGGAGCCCTCTGCACCGGGTTTCCTTGGCGTAAGCTGTGCTACGGCACCATCCGTTCCTCATCGCGAGCTCCCCGGCTTCTTACAGTGGCATTTCCAGGCTGGTTGGTCGTGGTTGGCATGATTATTTCCTCGAGGTTTACCGGTATAGTCGCGTAGCCTGTCTGTGTGGCAGGCGTGCACGCAAGCTGGACGCATCTGAATCATACTTGTATCCAGCGTCTTCAATGTCAGGAGAGCAGGCAGATGTCGATTTAACGTGTCTGACCAAGTATGTACACAGCCGACCTCGAACCTCAAAGGGAGGATCCACTGGTCCTCCCCAAGTGCGTGGCTCTCGCACTGGGATTCGATCGCGGCGCTAAACACACGCAATGGAGACGTGGAGATGCGCTCACGAGATGGACATGTCTTACCACTTGTCACGAAACACTCGCCAGGCGATGACGGCAGCGCGCGCGTGTCTGCGTCACCATTGTAAGCTCATGCAGCGACAGTTGACACTTCCGACGCCCACCGAGATGCAACCCAACTGACTGGCGGAAAATGGAAGGACCTCAAATTTTTCTGCCGCGTACGCTCCCCGGTGGATTCGTACACGAGCAGGCTTACGCAACTGCCTTGAGCTGGAGGCAAGCTTCCTGCAGGATCTGGCGCTCATTTCGTTGTTTTGCTCTCCGACGCGGAAGGACATTCTCCCAAAATCATCATCTTGGGAGCCAACAAAGCGTCACGCAACCAGGTAAAGTGCGCCCTGTCCTCCAAGCATCTAGGTCGGACGCTGAAGTCGGGCACCATCAAGTCCTCCGGGCGTCATGAGACAAGAAACCGGGGGGATGGATGCGAAATAACTATTCCAACGACGCCCATGTTGAAACCCATAGTGGTTGATGCGATTGACTCGACGCTGCTTTCTATCAGCGACACAAGGTTTCGAGTGCTTCGGAAGCTCAACAACACCGCAGGTTTGGCTTTCAATTGGGTGGTCGCATGGGTCCTTCATGCCATGTGTGACGGGGCATTTAGCGCCAATTACGATCACCGTGGTCGAGTGACCAGGTCCGAAGGAAATTTCTGCGGCAAGTGGGGATGGATCATGGAATGAAATGTTACGGTACAGCTCTACGCTCTTAGTAGGACGGTTGTGGAGTGATAAAAACCGATTTGCAAGACTAGCGAGAAGTATCGAAGCCACAGTGCTGGTACGCATTAGTACACTAGACGCTACAATACCCACGACGACACTCCAGCGATAATCCAGCACGCCAAGCTAGGGGCGAATTGGATCGGTCTTGTAGTCCCGACCTTTGTCCCACGCGTTGGCGCCTTCGTCTGCATCGGCGTTCCACGTGAACGAGTTGGCGCCAACTGAACGATTTACACAAAATAGTTAGACACGTTGAATCTCCCCACAACATCTTTGCGTTTGCTCACATTTCACGCCCTCGGCAGGAGGGCAGCCTCCATGCAAACTCGCGGGGTCGGGGCGATTGTCAGGAGTCTGCGAGTAGAACATGGACGCCGTGAGCTTCGTGGGCGGCACCGCGAGTCCTTCTGAGCACTCTTTCATGCCCTCGCGCTCGATGCCCGTCACGATCCGCTCCTTCGAGTAGGGGAAAACAGTCTCGCCTCCCTCAGGGCAGTCATTGAGATACAAGAACACGGTGGCAAAACGGTTCGGCTCGAAATGGCGTGTGTGCTCTGGCTTGTCGTAGGCAAAAGCGGCGAGGTCACCTCCCGCTGCTGCAACACGTGACGTCCACGCTTTCAGCACAAGATCGAATGTTTTTGCGTTGACGCGAAGTGCTTCAAAAAGGACGTCATGTTGGTTGCGGTTTTGCTTGATCCAGTCGACCCATTCCGAGTTGAACTCATTCGCAAGCTCCTGCTCGCCAATCTCTTCCAGCAGCAGCGTCACCAGTTCATTCTGGTAGTTCATGTTGTACGTCGGGTACAGCTTTCCAGTCGGTTTGACAATGTCTGGGACGGATGCATCAGCATCCAGAAGGTTTTGGATGCACTCCTTCATCCAACGAATCCAGCGAAAGTAATGCGTCACGCCACTAACTGCGCGTGGAGGGATGCTGTACTTCAGTTCACCCAAGTTGCCTGCTCGAGCCTCCCACGACTTGATGATGTGCTTCAACATGTAACCGCGATCACGCATGAGCGGACCCATGATATCCGTCGCCTTGCGTTCGAGGTTCTCTTCGATCCAGCTCCCCCACGCGAGGTCAGCATGCTCAAAGAAAAAGTCGACTGGACGCGCGTCCTCCATAAAGGCAGTGAGGAGAGCCTGTTGGAAGTCGACCTTGTCCTCTGCATTCGGAAACATGTTGCCGCCCCTGCGGAACTGCTCAGGGAGAGCAGTGTCGTCTGGAAGGTTGTCAATCACGTTGGCTGCCCACTTGGCCCAGGCAGTGTACTCGTCTGCTGCGAGCTCCTGGGTCGGGACGAACTGCTTCGAGTCAAAGTAGTCCTCGTGCTGGCGAAAGAATTGGCCGACCTCATACCGCACGAGTTGCAGCCGCTCCGTGAAGCTCGGCGACGGCAGACGCAACAACCGCGCCGTGCGCTTGCGAAAGTCGCGCGTAAAGTCGCTGTCGTCGAGGAACGCCGTAAAGCTCGTGCGGTCCGAGTGGTAGCCGTCGACAGCGTCCGGGCTGTCCACTGGCGACCGGGATAGTTTGTCGACGCCCTCTCTGATAATGGCGTCCGCTTCCGCCTGCGAGAAGAAGTTCTCTACCGTGAACACCTTGGGGTGCAGCGACTGCGTCGTGACGGTGAAGACCTCGTCGATGACGCGCTTGTAGCCGACCTCAATGCCCGGCCAGACCCACATCTGGAAGTCCAGCAGCACGTGGGCGACGCGTAGCTCGTCCAGCTGCTCGGCCGACGTGATCGGCTGTCCAACCTGCGAGAAGAGACGCACACCGTTGTCGGCCGCGTGGACGTCCGCGCCCAGCGCCGTGGCCGCGAACCTCGCGAGCTCGTACAGGCACGCGTCCTCCCTGGTCCACCCAACCAGCACGCCTTCGTCCTGTCCGTTGAGCATGAGCAGCACGCGGTCGGTCCCCGTGGCGCTGGAGACGCCTGAGACGTGCGCCAGCGCTCCGTCGGCCTCAAACCGCCGACACTCGACCGCTTGGGGCGCCAGCAGCTGCCGCGTTTCGATGCCCACGATCTCGCTCGCGTACTTTTCGGCGACAGGCGCTCGGAACCGGTCGGCGGCGGCCTGCGCGTCCGTCAGCGTCGCGTTCT
The DNA here is from genome assembly GCA_023334415.1 of Phytopythium chamaehyphon. Classification (NCBI taxonomy): domain Eukaryota; phylum Oomycota; class Peronosporomycetes; order Pythiales; family Pythiaceae; genus Phytopythium; species Phytopythium chamaehyphon. Next base: position 121,992 of record JAASGX010000001.1, on the reverse strand, counting down.
GCGCCAGTCGCGCGCCATGGCCGTCGCCAGCAGTCGACGCGCCGGCCGAGGGCTCCAGAGCGCTCCAGAGCGCCGCGAAGGCCGCGACCAGCGCCGGGAGCAGCAGCAGACGCGCCAGTGACGCCTGGGATGACGACGGCGTGCGGCTGGCGGCCGCAGGAGCCGCGGCGGGCGGTGGGGAGCTCGCGGCCGGCGGTGCCATGGAGATGGAGGCGGCGTTGGCGTTGGCGATTGCCAAGCCGGCAGCGAGTATGGGCGTTTGTATGGGAGCCAGAGGCGGTGCTGAAAGTATCTGCGGCACTTGGGAGCGTACGCTCGCACTGGGACTCTCTTGGGCAATGTATGGGCATCCAAAATAGCCAATCGCTGCGCTGGCTACACCTGCGCGTCATTGGCCGAGCCTCGTGACGTCGCGCCACGTATCCGTAATTCGCTATATCATCCGGAAAACACTAGTAATAAGTACAAATCCGAGGCCTCGCCTGTCGCATACGCAGCCACTTGAAGAACAAAACCAGGCAAAAAATGGTTTTGCGCCGCCGCCACAAGAAATCCTCCCCACGAGCCACGCACGTACCGGCATACAAACGCCAACATGTAACGGCAACCGATCCGCCACCACCGCCGAATCTCCGCCTGGCGTCACTTCCAGATTCCCAGCGTCGGCCTCAAGCGTCCAAGCCTCCAGCCCACTCGAGCCCACACAAGCCCCCAGCCTATCTACCAGCCATGCTGACCGCCGCCGCCGCCTCCGCCAAGCAGCTGGCGCCGCGCGCGCTCGCGGCCGCCGCCCAGAGCGGAGCCATCGCCGCCGCCGCGCGCCGCCTGACGACGTACTCCGGCGGGCAGCCGATCGAGGGCCAGGGCGGCTACTACGGGTCGGTCAAGACACGCTCCGAGGCCGCGGCCTTCTTCCACCCTGGCGCGCGCGCCGAGCCGCAGGACGTGACGCAGCTCACGGGCCTCATGAGCCAATACGAGGCCCGCAAGGCCGCGCTGGCCTCGAGCGAGGAGCACGAGCAGGCGCTGCGCCAGATCGCCAGCGACCAGGCCACGGTCGAGCTGCTCCAGCGCCTGATCGTCGGCGGCGCGCCCGCCTGGGGGCTCTCCACGGCCCAGCGCGAGTTCGTCACCAAGGCCTCGCGCGCCTCGGCCTAAATGTCTTTGACGTGGTGCTCATCCTGGTGAGCGCGCGCTGCGGACACGATCCGAGCAGCGAAAGTGCTTTGCGCTCGGCTGCAGCGCGGCGCCGCCGGCTTTGCACGGTCATGACCCCTTCTAGCCGTTTGCATCCACGCCCGCAACACATTGTTCAAAGAGCGTTTGCCTATTACATCGCGCGTTCGACTCGATATGCATTGACAAGGTGGCGGTAAAATTGTGTACAACAGAAGGCAGCACACGCACGACGCTACGTGCGTCCTCGTTGCGTTTGTGGTCGATCGAGCGCTGGTGACACGTACGCGTTGCAGGCGACGTTTCTTCAGTTTCGAGCGGTTCATCACCACGTGTTTTTGCGCCGCTGAAGCGGACCTCCCTGTCGCGTCTCATGAAGAGATGGATGGTTCAGACACGCAAATGCAGGGAACAACAACATGACCATGGAGGCTAGAGCGACGAGTTGCTAGTGCTGCTGTATTACCACGACATGGGGGTCAAGGGGCTTGACGCTCGACATGAAATATCAACTTCGTACAGTACACTTACGACAGACAAACGACATTGCGGCAGCAGATCTCTGCATGATCATGGCTGCCTCGCACTCCCACTCGTGTCCATGCTGCCGACCCGTACCTTAAAAATGCAGGTGGGTTATCGACTTGACGCGCTTGCGGTTGTACACGGGCTCGCCGCTCTCGTCCTTGGCTGCAGGTGGAGAATTCGACGCACCGCTGGCCTCAGCTGCCGCAGTCACAGGAACCGCGCTGGCTGAGGATACGGACGACGAAGAAGTCGATCGTGCTGCGCCTGACGATTGCTGCGAGTGCGACTGCGGACGAGTTGGGTGAAGCAGGTCTGAGAACGCCATGGGCGAGTGTTTCTCGGTGGACTTGGAGCTGGAGACGTCCGAGATGTACATGCGTAGAGTTTCCAGGCGAACGCCAGGCACCCGCGGGGACTTGGGCGAAGACAAGGGAGAGTCCGCGGAATCTGGCTGAGGTCCTTCCTGGCTCTTGACGCTGCCGTCGCTCTTGTTGGCCTCTTCTTCCTCCTCCATTTCTTCTTCGACAGTTTTCTCCACAAACCATTCCGTCTTGAGCTCAATGTCCGTGCGCACGCTCGCAAGCGCGCCAAGCTGAGCAACTAATCGTGCTCGAATCTCTGGGTGTAGGCCGCTCTTGACGATCATCTTGTGGTTGATATGCGCGGCGTGCGTGCCAGCGACAATATCCCCGAGCCACTCTACAATTCGACGGAACTGAACGACATCGTCGTTGCATATGTGGCGGCGGAACAGCTCAAAGAGCTCGGGGAACTCACCCAGCGACCGGTGCTTCTGCACAGCCATGTGCTCGATGCGGCGGCACATGTCGTTGCTCACTTCAAAGCCGTGGATACCCGCGCCATAGCAGCTATCGCACAGCTCAAAGTTTTCGCACGTGTTGCACTTCCAGCGACCACCGACAATTGGGCTCTTTCCACACCCATCACACAGCGTGTCTTCATGAACATAGTTCCTCTGCGATCGACCCGTCAACAGGCTTTTGACGTCATCAAACAAGTTGGTTTTGGAGCGCAGGCGGCCGAACATCCCACCACTCAAGGGTGCGGCGGCAGTACTAGCTGCTCCATCGCCGTGGCTACCATTGGATGAGTTCGACGTTGTTGATGTCACGTCGAGCACCGCTTTGGACTCAGACACGCTAGCACTGAGGTCAACAGGCTCAGAAGCGAAGCGGTCCTTACCAGAAACCAGTGTACGGGCACCATGAAGCACCGATGGACCTGCAACGTCGCCTTTCGGTCCGTAGAACAGATGGTCTTTGGCCCACAGCTTGTCGGATTCCACAGAGCTTTCTGTCTTGCCATTTCCAGCCTGTTCGTCGATTTCGTATGTAGGAGTAGCCTCAACATGCACCGTATCCTTGTTCTTCGGCACCAGTGTGATCTTCAAGTCCGAGACTTTGACAAATCTAGTTCGCACGAACGATTGCACTTCGAGGTCGTGGCGGTTCTTCAACAGAGGAACGATTAGTCGTCGCATATCGCGGTTGAGTCCATCGCTGACGCCTTCGATCGAGATTTCTGGATGGAAGTTGGATCGGATATCACGCCCCTCGAGAACAAACACAAGCCACTTGGAAAGCTTTTCACGCCCCTTTTCAGGCATGCTGGCGATCAAACGCTTGACCACAGGAGATTCCATGTCGATTGGTGCGACCGGGAATACTTCTTCGTCAACAGTCCAGCTATCGGCAGATGTAGCAGAGCTGACAATGCGAGGGCGTTGCTGCGGATCGCTACCGCCGCTCTTTGGAATTGGCGGCACATTCATGCTGGCGCCACCACCCCGAACCGACTTCAGCATCGTCGACTTGTTCAAAAGCAAGTCGATCTGCGCTGTTTTGTCTTCCTTCTCCGATATCTCCATGAACCCGCGGATGTGAGCGTCGTATCCCCGAACACGCTCCTGAAGAGTATCCAGCTCGCGGTCGTAGAAGTTGCGGCAGTTAACCAGCTGCTCCGATAGCTCATGAATGCGCTTCGTACACAGTTCAACCTCCAGCGATTTCGCCTGGAACTGTTGACGAAGCAGCTCGTTTTCGAAGAGTGCAGAGCTATCGGCTCGCGATCTCTCTGCTGCTGACGAGCCCGAACCAGTAATATCAGGCACAGTCAAGCTGGTCAGTGCACTGCCTTCAGCGATCGCCGGTTGTTGCTCCGACGATGAAGCTTGCTTCTTCTTCTTGCGCTGTTCCAGCAATTCGTTCAGATCGGCGAGCTGCTTCGCTTTTGCATTCAACTCATCCTCGACAAAGGCAAGTTTCTTCGCCACATCTTCGTTCCGGCTTGCAGCAGCCTCCAGTTCCGTCGACTTTTGCTGGAGAGTCTTGTTTTCACTCTCAAGTTCGGAACAACGCTCTTCAAGACTGAGCATCTCTGCGGCCTTCGAAGCTTGCTCGTCTTCAAGCTGCTCAATCTTGGCGCGGAACTCCTGAAGATGCGTGTCATCCAATTCAGGAGCACTCTCCTGGCCATTCTCGCCACGGAGTTCCAAAAGTTGTGCCTCCAAGACAGCAATGCGTTTGTCCTTCTCCGCGACGAGCACCTTAAACTCCGCCACGGTGCGTTCTTCGTTCACAGTAGGTTTGTTCTTGATGTTCTTGGCACGCGCACCAAACCGCAGCGTTGAAACCGTTTCATCCGCGTTGTAGCTGCTCGAGCTAGCGCATACCAGCAAAGTCGTCTGGGAGTTACCTCCGAGCGAGTCTTGCAGCAATCTTGTGAGCTTCGAGTCGCGATACGGTACGTGGGTGTTAGCCTGGCCGCTAGTTAGAGCATTCATGACGCCTCCAAGTGCCGAGAGCGATTTGTTGATGTGCTGCGCCTCCTTGAGCGTCTGGCCCTTGGCCTGGGTCTTGCCCACCTTCTCCGAGCCTGCCAAGTCCACCAAGAAGAGCTTGCCAGACTTGGTGGCACCCGTGGCGCTGTTCCGCTGCTCGATGGTGATGATGAACACCGAGTGGCTGCGGCTCGAATCGCTGTTCATGCGCGTGGACGAGATGACGCGGTTGGCGCCTCCGAGGCGCATGACGGCCATCATCTCGTCTGCCGAGGCGCAGCAGACCTCCTTGGCGCCGGCGACCCAGACGCCTCGCTCCCTGCTCTCCCTGACATTGAGGTTGTTGGCCGCGGGGTTGAGCAGGTCTCGGATCTTCTCGAGGTAGATCTCTACGTAGGAGACGCGCACGATGAACTCGAGCTCGGCCTGCATGTGGTCGATGCCGTCGAAGACGTCGGCCATGACTCTGGGAATGATGCCCGCGAACTCGTCGTCTCCGGGCACGCCCTCCATGGAGAAGGTCTTGCCCGTGCCCGTCTGGCCGTACACGAAGCAGGTGCAGTTGTATCCCTGGAGCGCAGCGTCCACCAGCGGCCGGGCCGTGGCCGCGTACACCTCTCGCTGCGAGGCCCTGGGGCCGAACACCTGGTCGAACGTGAACGTCAGCGGCTCGGCGCCCTGCCGCGCGTCCACGGCGGCCGCCTGCGCCTCGGCGTCCAGCCGCACGCACTCGACCGCCTGCTGCTTGAGCTCCAGCTTGTTCTGCGGCCGGAAGCGCGCGCACACGCGCACGCCCGCGCGCAAGTCGCTCGGCACGCCCATGGGCTCGGAGGCTGGCGCTGCCGCTGGCTGTGGGCGGATCTGGCGAGCGCTGGAGCGAGCCGAGAACGGAGGAAGCGGCTTCCCGGCGGGAAGTTGGTTGGGTTGTGGCGGAAACTGCGCTCCGTGACGCTCCGGACGGGGGCTGGAGGGCACAACGCGCCACCAGCAGCTACTGACGGAGCGGCTAGAGGCACAGACGCCATTTTTTTTGTCTGACTGGGTGACGCAGGTAGAAAAGTGCAGCCATGTGCAGCTTCAAGGCGGTCGGCGCGAAAATGTGACGCGGACTCGTTCAATATCCCAGTCGTGGTGGATGTGCAACCAACCAGGGCTCCTGTGCCAATGGCAGACTGCATACGAGCTTTACTGCACGCTCGGGTTGCTATGACTACTGCTTATTGAAATTGTCGTCGTCTGCATTGACTCATTGAGCGTCGCCAACACGATACGTTTGAGGGCATTTCGGACGGCACTGCGACGAAAACAAATACTGTGCTTTCTAACTCCGGAGGCTACTCCTTTTTGACGCGGACGTGAAGCTCCTTGGCCTCCATCAGACCGATAATCTGCTGGCTCTCATCGTCACTTAGATACGGCCGAAGCACGCGCACACTATCCAAGTACAGTTCCTTACTCCATGGAGCTCGTGCCAATGCGCGGTAAAACACTTTCTTTGCTGCATCGACGCGTCCGAGCGATATTTCAAAGCGCAGGTACAATCGCCAAGCAAGCGCCGAACCACGCGTGCGCACCTGGCTCACCATGCTTTCAAACGCAGCGCGAATGCAATCAATGCCTGGCCGATTTGCTCCCCACTTGTGGAACAAACAGCAGTTGCAGTTGTTGTCGGAAAGCGTTGCCCCCACGGCTTTGGATGCGGCGCGTTCAACGCGAGCAACCACTCCAAGCAGCATAAACAGCCACTCGTTCAAGTGTGGTGAGTCGAAGTGACGTCGTGACGTCTTCTCAACACGCAAAAAATGGCTGCGCAGGGCTTGAGACATGGTTGTACCCGTTTCCGCGTCGACAAACAAACGCAGCAGCAGAGGATCCTGTGGGAATTTCCGTACTGCGCTCTCCACTGAATGCCGCCATTTGCGTGGACTAATCTTTGGAAAGGCACCCAAGGAATTTTCGTGCTGCTGCAAGAACTCCAAGAAAGTCAACCAGACCCACCGTGAATTAAGGCACTTGCACGCCAGCTTTTGCGGATGGGTGCCGATTCCAAGGTACCGATGGTAGACATCGCACGCATCGTTGAGTCCACGTGAGCAGTACATAGCGAGCGCGAGGTTGTGCAGGCAGAAGCCAACAATGCATGGAGGGGCACTTGTTTCAAGGCTCACCGAATCCGTACAATGCGAATTGCTGCAATGCGAACTAGCATCGCGAATAGCCTCCTCCAGCTCTGATCGGTACTTGGTCTCCAGGCTTGCAATTACACCTGGGCTTTGAAGGTGGCCCAAGTGTTTGTCAACTAACTCTTTTGAATTCTTGCGGTGAATCTTCACCAGTTGCTCGAGCGGCTCATGCGATGGTTGCCAAACACACCAAAGAATGTACAGAGCCCGAAGGTTTGCTGCAGCGTAAGCTGTGCGCGACTCGTCCACCGCAACCGGTTTCTTCGAAACGTCCTTCACTAAGCGCTTAACATTCCATAACTCACTTCGCGTCCGCAGATAAACAAAACGGTGGAATTCACGATCAATGTTTCTGTCACTTTGCTCGCTCCTAAGCGCTTTGAGTGTCGTCTCAAAAATCCGCTCCACCTGTCGTTTGTTCCCAAGTCGAAACTCAAGCAGCGCGTATTCGAATAGGATACGCATCTCCATGAGATTATTGTTCGATGGAGAATTCTGGAGCAGGATTTGACTGAGAGAACGTGCGAATTCAATGCTGTCTTCTTTTCCTGGATACGATAGTGACTTGCGACGAGCTTGTTCTAACTCTGACTCAAAGGCGATCCAGAGACTCTTGATTGTCGACAGCGATGGCCCATCGTCGCAACTAGAGTTGTGATTCACATGAGATCCAAATATCCCAATCGATTGTGCGAATACTTGTCGAATAAATGCGATACGACTAGAATCGAATACCACCACATCCTCGACACGAATGCGTCGAAGCGTGCTATTAGTCAGTTTTCTCAATCGTTGGGTAGACGACAAGGCGAGCGGTTTTGAGCAACTTGGGTCGAATGCACGCAACAGCGGCTTGACAAGGGGTTGGTAGTCTGTCTCGAATGCGTCTTCATAAACAGTATCGTATGGCAAGGTTTCTTCTAGATGCACACCACATACTTTGAAAAGACTGCGTATCACACTCCACTGGTACTTTGGGGACAGATCAAACAAGAATGGCAGAAGCTCATCAGTGAGAATAGCTCTGTCTGGTGCCGCTTTGATGAGGTCCTGGTGTGCCTCATTTGATGGCCATAGTGGCTGCCAATTTAGATACCTTTCTCGTGTTTCGCTGGCTACCCAGACAGCGAAAGGGTCATCCGAAGGTATGCTATCGAATTCTGAACGTTGGTCGAGGGTCTTCTCAACAGCATCAGCAAGTGATGCCCATCGCTTTTCACTGCGAGTCTCTTGTAATTCTTGTCGTGCACGGGACGTGTCGGTATCTCGCAACTCAGACAGAATTTTTTCGTACTCGTGTGAATCGTTCATTTCATCAACTTTGATTCGGTAGCCGTGAAGGTTACTGTAGATAAACTGCTCGGCAGTGTTGGCAAAGTCGTGACTGCTGTCTTCGCTTTCCTTGACATCAACTGAAAGGATCCTCGTCTCATTAGGATGAATCCTGTGCAGCCGACGCTGAAAAGTAGCTGATGAGGCGATTAGCCGCTGTTTATGTTCTTCGGTACTAATAGCATCCGGTGGGTTCATCGATTTGATTGCTTTGACACACGTTTGCTCCACATATGCCAATAACTTTTGCCTGGATTCGTGGCTGTTACAGACGAGCAATTGATGCAAATCTTCATTATCAAGCTTGCTCACCTCACCGAAGCGAGAAACATCGTGATTCCATCGGCTGGAAAACTCACTAACCAATTGATAGTGTGACAATTCACGAAGCTCGCAGCCTTTAGCATTCAATCCATTGAGGTCGATCAGAGCTGAGAGGCGTGCGATGGCGTGCTCGTTGTGGCCGGTTTTCTGCTCAAACGTGCAGAGCAATGAAAGGAAATACGTCAGCTGCACCGACAATGCTGTCTTGGCCTCCTTGCTATCGATATGCTCACGTTGTCGACGAAACACCGAGATGATACGTGCAAACATATCCCGGATGGCTGACACCGAAAAACTGCTAAAATTTTGCTGGCGACTTTCCACCAGCTTGAGCCATAAATCTTCATTTGTTGGGTCTCGCTCGATTAGTGATTCAATAAGCTGAAGTGTTGTATCGCGGCCATCAAGACCAGAGTGATCGCTGAAAGCATGGTCATGGAGCGCTAGATTGATCTTGACTCGATGCAGCTCACGGGATGTTGGATTCGAATCCAGCGCGCGCTGAAGTATAGCCTTCTGCTTATCGTGTACATTTCGTTGAGCTGCTATCACGGTTTTCTTGTCTTTTGCTTGAACCAACTGGAGGGTCTCTTCTTGAAAGGCGATGAAGTCTAGCCAGGCATTGACATTATCGGGGGTTGCTGTTACCGCGGCGCTAAACTGCTTCGTTCTCGAAACTAGAAATTGTTCGGTGTTTTGTGCATCAGTCAGGAACACAGATTCGCCTTCGTTGTCGGAATCTGGAATATCCTCAGAGTGTCTCTCTGTATCTCCATCAACGATCGGGTCGACCGGGATAAAATCCATCTCTCTGGATTGAGATGCTCGGTTATGACCTCTGCGGCGCTCTGAATACGCGAGGTATAGCCGTCGCTGTCCCGACTGCTCTGTTTGGCGAGCCTCCATACTAAAATATCGCTCAGCTTGTTGCCTCTCCTGTGCTCGCTTTCGCCGATCTTCCATGCCGGCTCGGCTCGTTGCTCCTCGGGACTGCGTCGTCCACACCCTAGTTCCCACCACTCGACGAGTTGCCAACTCGTACAGCGGCTGATCTCCAGAGTAGACGGAACCGTACAAGTTGTTGTCGCGGTCCCCAGTCCGGTCAACCGCAAAGAGGTCATCATCGCCTTCAGAGTTTGCAGGTAATACAATTGAGTCAACCGCAGCAAGTTCGCACGATGAGCTGCTGCGGTGGCTCTTGCTGCGGCCTCTTGCCCGCGACCTCGACCTGGATCTGCTTCGTTTGTGACGTTTTGGCAGCCTCCGCTCTCTCTTCACAGAATCTCTGGTATTTTCACTGGGCGAGCGGCTTCGCCTGCTGCGCTTCTCCTTTTTGTGCTTCTTCTTGGACTTCTTCTCGTGCTTCTTCGACGACGCTCGATGCTTCCGGTGCACTACGAGCGCCTCTGAGTCTCCACATCGCTCGTCTTCCTCGTCTCGTTCCCTGTGCCTCCCTGCCTCGCTCGTGAGCTTGCTGCGCCTGTCGTCGCCCTGAAAACTTCGGCCGACTTTAAGCCACGCGCCTGGAGCGGTTGCGAGCCACCCACCGCACCAAAATCGACGAAAATTAGCTCAAAGCGCGGCTCTCCATCTTCCCTTGACCACCAAACGCAGCAAACCCCACCGTCGTCGCCCCCACGCGCGTCGCGAGGCGCTGATCGCGCCGCATCCCTCCCCGCCGCGAACATGCGCTTTTTGCCCTGCAATCGACAATTGGACTTTATAGATTACGCCAAAAATTTTAAATATGTTTATGTCATTTTACGTTGAGTCATCAATGCCACCACCACGTCACTCCACAATCCAATCGGCACTGCAACGCGAAGGCTCAGCAGCAACAAGGCAAAGACCAAGTGCTACAGCACGAGCCAACAGACAGCAATCGCCATGAGCATCGACGCAGCGCCAGTTACTACGAGCTCGCTGCCGCCCCCGGACGTCTCGGACGAGGAGCAAGTGGCCGCGTACATCAGAGCCAAGGTCCACATCCCGACGCTCCCCGTCACGATGGGCATCGACTTTGTGGACGTGACGCCGCTGATGCTCGACCCCGAGGCGTTCCAGGTAGCGGTCGAGGCGCTGGCGCACCGCTACAGAGCGATGGGAGTGACCCACGTCGTCGGCTGCGAGGCGCGCGGCTTCATCTTCGGCGCACCCGTCGCGATCGCGCTCAAGGCGGCGTTCGTGCCCGTGTACCAAGCGCGAAAGGTGCCGCGAAACGCAGTGGGCGTCGACTACGCCATGGGGTTCTACTCGGGCCGCCTCGGGATGCAGAGCGATGCCATCCCCGCTGGCGGGCGTGTTGTCGTTATCTACGACTTTGTCGCCACGGTACGTTGTCTCTACGCTCATGGCGTTGCCTACGTTCAAGACGCTGTAACACGAATCGGGATGCAATAGGACCATACGATCAAAGCCATCGGACAGCTCATTGAGCTCGTGGGAGCACAGACTGTCGAGTGCGGCTGTGTCGTCAGCTCGGAGCGACTGCTAAAGGTGAGACTTGTCCGTCCGTTCTCGTGCATTACTCCGAGCTCACATACGTCGCGCTAGCAGGAAACCACGCAGAGCATCCCAGTGCACGCGCTCATGACCATCTAGCCGAGTTGCTGCCCAAAGTGGTTTTGTTCGTGTACAATACAGAGACAAAAGAAAAAAAAAGTCACGGACTGTTGCTGTTGCGTTCGTCGACCGAGTACCTGCAAGTGCTCCGTTCGGGAAAGATTTGGCTCAATCATCCGTTGCTCGGGTGCACGTCGGCAGAAGTCGCCATGGGACTGCGTTACCATTCTCCATGACCACGCATCGTATCACTTGAGAACCCGTCGACCCTGCTTCGCATTCCGTTGGAAAGCTGTCGGTGCACTCAATTTCTGCAGGCTGCAAAACACCCCGCTCCCCACCACCACAAGAACCCATGCATGCGTGTATGCAAACATGCGTGCACGCATGTCAATCCGACGCTTCCAGCGCATTCAGGGCAGAACCGGGGCTCCGCGATTGGCCGAAACCCCATCATTTCCGGATCCTCCGCGTCTCCAAGAGCTCCGCTAGCTCCCTCGCGACCTCGACGCCTTCCAAGCAGCATGAGCAGCTCCCAGCCACAGCCGCAGCCGCAGCCGCCAGTTGACCCGGGCGACGCGGAGCAGGTGGCCGCGTACCTCAAGCCGCGCGTGCAGCTGTTCCCCATCTCGGTCATGGCGCGCGTCGACTTCGTGGACGTGACGTCGCTGCTGCTGGAGCCCGCGGCCTTCCAGCTGGCTGTCGACGCGCTCGCGCACCGCTGCAGGGCGCTCGACGTCTCGCACGTCGTCAGTTGCGAGGCGCGCGGCTTCATCTTCGGCGCGCCCGTCGCGCTCGCGCTCCGCGCCGCCTTCGTGCCCGTGCGCAGGGCCAGGAACGTGCCGCGCAACGCCGTGGGCGTCGACTACGTATCGGGCTTCTACTCGGGCAGGCTCGAGATGCAGGGCGACGCCATCCCGGCGGGCGCGCGCGTCGTCATCATCGACGACTTCGTCGCCACGGTGCGGTCGATAGCTCTGTGTTGAGCTGTTCCTCGTGGATTCTGACGCTCTGGTGGTGCTCACTGGGCTGCCGTTGACAGGGCAACACGCTCAAGGTCATCGGGGAGCTCATCGCGCTCGTGGGCGCGCAGGCGGTCGAGTGCGGCTGCGTCATCAGCTCCGCCAAGCTCGCGGTGCGGATCCGACCGTTGTCAATGACAACTTGTCTTGCTAATCCACTAACGACTGGCTGGTGACGATGTCAGGAGTCCAAGCAGGGCATCCCCGTGCGCGCGCTCGTGACCATCTAGCGCTCCATCTCGCAGACAACATGCACGGCGCCCGCCTTCCGTAGATCCTGGTCTGATGCATTCTGAGTCTGAGGTGGCGAGCTCTCCCGTTCGCGTGTCATTCACAGCCGCAGCTCCCGACATGGCGACGGCCGCTCCTCCGCTCGTGGTCGCCACGCGGCTGCACTGGCGGAACCACAAGCGGGACGCTCCGATCGATGGCGCGGCGCTGCTGGCACAGGTGCTAGCGCTCTGCTCCCGCGCAGCCTCCTACTGCGGCACGGCGGGCGTCGCGATCGCCATCGGCGTGCCCGACGAAGCTTCGCCGACGCTCAGTGAGCCCCGCTCAGCCTTCGGACTGTCCGTGGTCGAGTTCCTGCAGCAGCTGCGAGCCGCGACGGAGGCAGGAGTGGCGGCTGCAGACGGAAGGCGAGTGCCGGTCCAGGTCGTCTCCATGCTGCACTGGGGGAAGTTCGTGCCGGCGCTCAACGCGCTGGTGTCGACGGCCGCCACAGAGTTCCCCACGGCCTCCATGCTGCTGCTGCAGTCGCTCGAGGTGGAGGCGGACGCGGACGCTCTTGATTTCCTGATCTCCCACTTTGACCAGCGTCGCGATCTTGTGATTGGAGCCGCGCTGCCTGGACATGCGTTCTCTCCCTCTCGAGATGGCCAACCGCTGGAGCTAACGGGCACATCCACGCCTTGGAACACGCTCGCGGTGTGGAACCTGCGCCAGCTCAGCAAGGTCGGGTTCCCGCTCATTGGCGACGGCTTCCACGTCGATGGAGAGTGCGCAGGTGTCGAGGAGGTGTCGACCATCGCGACATACCAACAACTCTTTCAGGAACGCGGCACCAAGGCGACTGTGCTTCGCGTGCCTGGAATTGCCTGGCAGGTGGACGAGTTTGATGATCCTAAGCGCCGCGAGTGGCAAGCATCCAAGATGGCGAGCAAGAACCAGCGCGCTGCCAAGCAAATGGAAAGGCTTGGCATTCCTTCTGGTCATGTATACCACGTCGACAGAACATCGTGCTGAAGGCTAACTAACCATATAATGGAAGGTCAGCTCATCTGTGTTTGTCACTACTAGGATTGCCAGCTGCTGTTGGGGCTTCCTGTCGGCTAGCAAAGCTGTTGAAAATCTGTTCCAGACTAGTGTGCGAAGCGCTGTACTCTTGGATATGCAAGGTTCCTTTAGCACTCTCCACGATCTCAAAGAGATCTCCTAGGGACACGTTTGCAGTTGCGATTCGGTACCGGCAGTACCCACCCTGGCGTTCAAGCAGCACCACCTCACTATTGCTGGTAGAACCAAATTGAAGTTGCAGGAATTTGTCAAGTGCCTCCGCACGTTCTTCCATCAACCACCACGCGCACAAATGTTGCATGGTAACGCGCTCATTTCCATTTGTCCCACTGGATCCAGGCAGACTTTTAATGAATATAGCTCCTCGGTTGGCGTTCCCCAGACCTTCACACACCTCGTTGAGTCTACTAGAGTCAAGTTCAAGCCCAAAACGCCCAACTAGATCTTCTTGCATCGAGTGAATGTCTTGGCTCATTGCTGCTTGGATCTTGCAATCGAGCAGAAATCCGTCGCCGAATCGAGCTTTGAGATGAGGAATTGTTCCCAGGCATTGCAGGCGTCCGTCCACCATAATTCCTGCGCGATTACATAATGCCTCGCACTCGTCCATCGAGTGAGTTGTAAGCACTACAGTCGATTTCTTGGACCGGGCAGAGACGTCTAAAATGACGTCCCACAGTTTCCTTCTCGAGCCTGGGTCCATTCCTGTCGAAGGTTCATCTAAGAAGATTACCTTCGGCTGTCCTAACATCGCAATCGCAACAGACAATTTGCGTTTGTTACCGCCGCTCAGAGCTCCTGCAAGTTTATTCTCGAATGGAACGAGATGGAGCACATGAATTAGTCTCTGAATCTCTTGTTCTAGACCGCGCTTGGATGTTCCTAGCCCCTTCAGTCGTCCATACAGCTCTAGATGCTCACGGACCGAAAGTAGATCTAACAACGCGTCAAACTGAGGGCAGTAACCGATTGAACGCCTCGCATCACGCCGCTGGGTAAGAATATTATATCCATTCAAGTAGGCGGACCCTGCTGATGGCGTAAGATCTCCCGTCAGAATACGCATAGTGGTTGTTTTTCCAGCGCCATTTATCCCCAGAAACCCGAAGCATTCTCCAGCACCGAGACCAAACGTCAAATTCTTGACCGCTAGTTTCCCGTTCGGGTATCGTTTCCGGAGTCCCACTACTTTTACGGGCTCAGCATGCAGAGGGGCAGTAGACTCAGCACCATTGTCTTCGATACGCCGTCCCACTCGCAGTGTTTCAGCGGTTATATCCTCATCCTCGTCGTCACCATCATTTACAGTCATTGGATCGATTGACCCAGATTGCGTTTGCTTTTTTGCTCCACTAAATTTACATCGAAGCATACTCAACAAGTTGCCAACAAAATGGCTATCATGGCGTGCTGATCGATTGGTGTACTCATCAACTGCCACCGCCAGGAAAAAGTAGAGTGGTCCTTCCAAAGCGAGGTAAATGATTTCAGTACCGGCAATATTTGTATCGAATGCACTCACTTGTTCTCCACCAGTCAGCCCATACAGAGCCTTGATATCTGCTACAATAACACTCAGCAAGCCATTTCCTAACGAAAAGAGCGGCGATAGCCGCCACAAGAAAACTAATGCATCGTTCGCAGCTCTAGTGGAATTCATTGTGCTCATTGTGTAGCTTATGAGAATTAGAATAATACCCAGAACGAAGTTGATCATGATTGTGTAGAGCAAACATGCTCGTGGATCCGCCATAAAATGCGATAGCAGATACGTCCACGGAGCCATAGATGTGCCAAACAAAATAAACAGAGCTACCACTGCACTTGACACGTCTTGTGTACAGGTGGCGCAAGCTCCATTGCTTTTGCTAAGCGATGATGAGACTCCAAATGACCTTAGCAAAATGATCGCAGCCGCCATGGGAACCAAGTACAGTGCCATATCGTAGATAAAGTTGGCAAGCCAGTAAGCGGGTAACGATACTCCTGATAGCAGTTGCTGATATTTTGCATTTTGTCCGTCTTGCTTTTCTCGCACAAGGAAGGGCATAACTGACGCTGGGATGAATGTGAATGCTATAACGACAAAGATGACCGCTGGAAGGCTGAGAAATGAGGTAAACAGCGACCGGGTTTTGAATGATAGTGGCAGCGGGTGAGACGCCACTCGAATGGCTATGCGCTCAATCTCTGCTTGACTCAATGGATTGCCCGCGTTAGCCGCATGTAAGGTGAGTGTAGATCGATGTATAGCCCCATCGAGCATTGTCTTGTAGATCGGTGGTGAATGAGTTGAAGTTGAATTCACAAGAAGATTGTAACTTCGAATATTGTTATCGTTGTCTCCGTAAACGACATAGCCACCAAATTGCCCTTCAGTTACCCTTTCGTTCGGAGACAACCCGCCAAGCTCTCCATTGATTTCGGTGGTATACGGAGCAGCGACCCCATATCCGTTTTCGAATGCAAGCTCTCCGAACCGTAAACAATATCCGCTAGTGTCGTTGTATGCAAATTCTGGTGAATTGTAGGAGACTCCGAATACAACTGGGGTCGACAATGCATCATACACTTCATTTGGTATTGGTACTTCGAACACTTCTCCCCCACTGAAAAAGTCTATTACATCAGCAAATGACGATACCGCTAATGATTCGCCAGGGAAACTCATCGGGATTGGAGTACCAATTCCGAGCGGGTACTCACTCGCTGTATCAAGTTGCTTTTTTGGGTCATTCTTCAAGAAGAGGCTCTGGCGGAGTGCCGCAAGACCTGCGAAGATAACAACAATAGGCAGTAGAGTACGGAAAAGCAGCATATTGCGGTCTCGCTTCCCATATAGCATCCGTTTCCTTACGAGTGCAATAAATTGTTGTTGCAAAATTCTATATTGACCTCTGCACGCATCGGGCTGAGTCACACTCATAGCTTCCCCCATTTCGCTAGTCTTGACAGTCATAGGATTTGAGTTAGTGGTCACTGTCACAACAACCTGAGCGCCAGAATGCTCCTTGTCGTCTTCAGCATTATTAGACGTTGAGTTATTAGATAGATGTTCTGGCTGCAAGACTTTCAAAAATACCTCTTCCAGCGTTGTCACAGAGATAGCGTATGAAGTTATACCTAGTGTGCTTTGCTCTTTATCCAGCGCTCTAAAAAGTGCTGGGAATCCTGCGGTGCTTTCAAATGGCAGCTGTATCATCAGTTCAGTTCCAATACCTGAGATAACGTCTGCTAATGGTACGTGTGCGCGCACAATTCTTACGAGGCCCCTCTCTTCACCTTGATTTTGGTCCCCACGAGTGATGGAAAGTCGATATCCTACTCCAAAGTGATTCTTTAAAAACAGAGGTGAGCCGACGCATCGAAGGGTTCCTTCAGCAAGAATTGCGATACAGTCCCCAAGAACATCGGCTTCATCCATGAAATGAGTTGTCAAAACCACAACTCGGCCTTTTCGGTTGCTCCGAATAAGATCCCACGTGCTGCGTCGGCTGTACGGATCCATACCCGACGTCGGTTCGTCAAGAAAAACAACTTGGCTATCCCCAAGAAATGCAATAGCCAGCGACAAACGCCGTTGCATTCCACCAGACAGTGCATCAGCACGTGTCTGGCGCTTGGCTTGCAATCCAACCTCGGTAATTTTTGCATTCACTTCGTTGGTTAGCTCAGAAAATGTTTTTATGCCTTTAATTCGGCCGTACAATCGAAGATGCTCCTCCACTGTGAGCTCAGGGTACAACACGCTAGTTTGCGGACAGTAGCCCAGCGATTCTCGAACACGCTCCATACTAGTTGATATCGATAGGCCGCGAATCCAAGCCTCGCCTTCTGTAGGAGCTGTCATACCGGTCAGCATTGATATCAGAGTTGATTTTCCAGCGCCGTTATGTCCTAGCAAGCACGTCACATGCCCTTCGTAAAGAGACAAACTCAGCTTGTTTACCGCAATCCTGACCCCGCCACCTTGTGCAGCAAACGTCTTCGTAAGCCTTTTTATTACGATGGCACGGGAGTCCTGCTCCTGGCGACTTAGATCTTCGCCTACTTGTTCAATGTATCCAGAATGATCATCAACTGCGACCTCGCCTTTGTCAGCGATCTTGGACGATAGCAGAGTTGGAGAAGTAACAGTTTGGGATGGACAACAGTGCCATGACTGCCGCCGCCAATACGTCGGAGAAAGAATGAAATACCATTTCTCGGGTACGCCAAACTCCTGTGGAACGACCATTTGCGCATAAGCTGCAATAATGATATACAGCAAGAAGTCCAAAAGCTGCATGTAGATAGCAGTCTGGAAGCGAAAACCGGACGAAAGCTCATGGGCATTTTCTTTCGTCACACCTACGCTCACTGCCTCGAGCCGCGCGAGTGTATCAATACCTTGAGCGAGAGCAACGGGGCTAAGAAGTGATCCCCATGTACGTTGATCTTCGCCGGTATCATCACCGAAGCTGTACGAAACAAAGAATATCATGAAAAATGTAGCCATACCAACGAATGATCCAGATCGTGCCCGAGAGAAGAACGCGCTCACAAGGAATGCAAAGCTGAAACTGCTGAGAGCAAATGTGAAGAAGAATGCAAACAGCAATCCTGCATCCGAGTTTGGAAAAAGTAGAGCGCGTGCGCCTGCAGTCTGGAGTGCTGTTGCAGCAACCAGCAGAATGATATAGGTCAGCAACCAAGATGTGAACAGCATTGCGTCACTTGTACCAAATATTCGCAAAAGTTCTCTTGACCGGGTTTCTTTCTCGGTGAGGAAAGCCACGACCATGCGGGAAACCGTATACAAATACGAGAGCACAAAGCCGACAGGAAACACGATTCGCACCTTGTCGTAAAATGGTGTGTATCGAAAAGCTGGCGTTGGAGCCACAAACACAGCACCTCCGAGGTGAGCTTGAGGAGCCATGCGTAACGTTACTAGAAGTTGCTCTTTGCTCGCATCAGGAATGGTAGCAATTGATACGTCGTTACTTAGCTCGGAAATATTTCCACCCACCAAGCTTTCAGGTAGTATTCTTTTCATGGAGTTGATAATGTCGAATGCAGAGCTAAGCACCATATCCTTTGCGAGTTGCTCCAGCAGTTGTTCGTCTCTCTCGATCGATGCATTACTTACTGCTTCAGCGATCTGGCATTCTCCATTTGTCGTTTTAGCAGTTGAATCCCATTCAGGCATGCAGTTTAGGAACCTAGCGATTGCAGTCTGAAGGGTCATGAATCCTCGTGTGGCGTAGCTTAGTGTTGCACTGGTGTCGAGTGCTTTATCGGATGCAGATGCCAAAGCTGAGTCATGACGGGTGTGGGGCACACAGGACGGAAACCCAGATCGCGCACGTGTTGCATTCAAGCGAAGTGAGTATGCAATTGGGTGGCCTCTTGTGTCGCCAATTGAGTCATCTGATGGAAACTCATCAAACGTTATGGCTGCATAAATCTTTGGCTTCGTTGAGCTCGTGCCGTATTCCTCGCTCGTCATATACGCTTCCAGCGCTGACTCATTGTCGAAGAAAAGTCGCGAATTGGTAAATGATGGTGCGGTGAGCAGGGATATGCCATACACACTTGGCGCCAATGGCAACCGAGGGTGCCACTGCTCCATACTTGCAGAAAAGTAGTCGCGCGTGAAGGAATTGTCTGGTGTGATTGCAAGGCGATACGGGACGACACGACCTCGGCACTCAACAGGAACCGCGAAAGTGGAGGTGCCGACTGGACCTGTGTAACCGAGTAGCACAAACTTGAGCGCGCACACAAGCAGGTCGTCGCTGCTGAGCTCGTCGAGTCGGTCAGCCTCCAGAAAGCTCTGCAGTCCGAGACTCACAAGAAGGCCAGGCATGGTAGACTCGGTGAAGTAGAACTTTGGCAACCGCAGAGCTGTGGACAGCTGCAGCAGTAATGCCGTAGACGATATGGAGCCAGAGGAGGACGAGGAGGACGGGCTGTCCGCTGCCAAAATGTTGTCCGAGGACATGCCTGCGCTCTCCAGCGTCGCGTTGAGCTCGGCCATGAAGTCCGTGAGCGCGAACAGGTCCCAGCTGGTGCCCAGCTCTGGGTCCGAGGCGTTCGCCGCGGCCGTCGCCCATCCCGCGGGGATCTCCAGGTCCGTGTCCAGCCGCTTGAGCAGCGCGAAGAGCAGGATGCAGAGCAGCGGGTTAACGACTTCGCTCCACGTGGCCACCGGGTGCCTGCGCTTGAGCGCCCAGTTCTTGGCCAGCAGCGCCCGCAGCACGGCCCCCACGCCCATGAGATTGCCTCGACGCGGCTCAGGGCCTCCCAACGGCCGAAACGCGGCGGTTTTCCGCCTACGGGGCCTCTGCATTTAGCTCTCGGGCAGGCTCTACACGTGCATGTTACAGCGGGCGCTCACTTGGCGGCCTTCTCCTTCTCCTCGCGCTTCTTCTTGGCCGCCGCGATCTGCCCCATTCGCCATCAGTCTTCATGCGGGGGCGACACTTTGCGCCGACCGCACCTTGGCGTCCATGGCCTCCTTGCGGCTGCCGAACTTGCGGTTCTTGTGGTGCACGCGCGCCGCCTGCCCGCTCGCCTGCGTGGCCGCGATCGCCTGCGCCGCCGTCTCCTCGCACGCGGCCTTGAGCGCCGCCGCCACGCGCCGCTGCTGCACGTCCGCCATCGCCAATGTAGCAGTACTATCCCACGAGCTACTGGCCATTTGGGCTACCCGGAAGTCAGGATCGCGACGCCATTGATGGTGATCTAGAAGACGCGACGGTCGCTCGATCGTCAGCGGCCGCTCGATCGCCGCCGCGCCGCGCCGCCCACGCGCGAGCTCGGGCCCTGAGCAGCAGATGGTCGTGACGCCAGCGCGTCGCTCGGCGACGTCCGTGAAGAAAGCGGCCGCGGGCATCGACGGTGGGCCGAGCAATCGCACCGCAAAGTTGGCCGAGGTGGCGCTGCTCCGACTGACTTTGTGGCTCTCCGTGGCTCCACAGCGCCCGTGTGGAGGAGCTACCTGGCTGTACGAAGCGAGGAAGCGAGTGGGAATGCGACGGCGGTCAAGTCGAAGAAGAGAGCCAAGCCAGCGAAGAGGAACGGGGCGCTGCTGCAGGTCCAGACGCCGCCGATTGAGCCGGGAACCGCGACGACGGAGCGCGTGAGGAGCTACTGGGAGCAGCTCACGCCCGCGGAGAGGCAACAGGTGCTGTTCGTGGACGACCCGGACCTGGTCAAGCAGCTCTACAAGCTCAATCTGAGCCTGCTCTGCGTCGGGCTTATGCAGCGACATCTCAAGGCAAACGCGCGCTCAACTACTTCGTCCTCGACTGCAGAGCCAAAAGCAACTAGTGAGACTCAGCCCGTCCCTTTAACTGCAACAAAAGCGAGCGCTACTGCGGCAGATGTAGCGCAGTCAAAGCCGGCGAACGCGCAAGCACGGCCACTGCTGTCGTCGTCAAATGATCCAACCGAGAAGACGTACGAACTGCTCGAGGCAATGGAGTTCATGGACATTGGAACAGGTAGGCCCGGACTCTACAAGACTGCATTACCGCCCTCACACTTGCTGATTCGTAGTATTTCACAACGAACAGGCATTCTGACCGTCAAGAACGAGCTTGTCGAGAGCACGGAACGACTATTCTCCCTCGTTGGAGACGTGTTAAACGGCTTCCTTTCGTCGCTGTATGTCCTGACGGACTCGCACTTCCAAAAGCTATTTGTCACTGAAAGTGAGGTGATCAACACATGGGAAGACTACCAAAAGCTGATCGGTATGCTTGTCGAGCAGGTAAGGATGCACTCTACTTGCAGATTGTATCTGTCCAAGCTGACACTATCTCCCCCGTTCTCCTAGCTGATATTGAAAAGCTACGTAAGCCACTTGGAAAAGAAAGCTCTACAGCAAATGGAAGAGCTTCTACTAGAAGAGTCTCAGGTTGGCACTGCTCATGAAGCTGGCCCAAATAGCGAGAAGAAGACCCCGAAGAAATCAAGGAAGGCAAAAAAGAAGAAACCCAAGAAACCCAGCTTGGACACATCCAGTGTTCTCAAATCTACGAAGGCCCCTTCGTCCCACACAGACTGTAGCGATATTTTAGACGACCTTGACGAAGAAATCGAAGTCGATGGTCGTGTCGACAACGATCATTTTTCTACCGATGAAACTGTCGATGTGGAGAGGTTAGAAGAGCCCGAACCAGAAGCATGTGAAGAGGTTGACTCCAAGAAATCAGCTAGCAACAACGGCCAAGGTCAGGTATTATCGGTACTCAACCCAAATGCAGCCACGTTTCATCCGCAGACAAACAGCTCACCTACCCCGAAACCAGCTATTCGAAAGCGGAAGCTCGACAAGTACATTATTCGCGTCCCTGCTGAAGAAATTGATGACAGCGAAGATCCATGTACAGATTTTGGTCTGCGGTGTTCGTCTTCATACCCTGACGAGCAAGAGATTTCGGATGCTGACCCTGACCTGGCTCGGTGGACCAAGCAGCGCCGGTTCGAAGACGATACGCATCTCGAGTGGCAGCTTCAGCAAGTGTACGCATCAACATCCGCGCTTTTCGGGTGGGATTTCACACAGCAGCAAGAACTCCCCGACTCGGTGTCACCGGGAGACCTGCCGTGGAACAACTCGACTTTCTGGCGCACGGCTCCTCAAGACGTCGTGCGGTACTTTTCTCCCGGCTTTGACGAGCCGTTCGCCGGCCACCTCATCGCCGCGCCGCCCCCGCCGTCTCTGTACTACTTCAACCCGCCGCCGTTCCCGTTCTACCCAACAACGCCGTCGTTCGCCCCCGAGGGCCCGCTGCCACCCGCCGCGTTCGCGTACCACGGTCCGGTGGTGTCCTCGCCCGACTTTTCATCTGGCCCACCGCCGACCGCCGAGGCCGCCGAGGCCGTGGACTAGCATTTGTAAATCCATGTAGCATACTTCAGGAAGTCCCGAACACGCTTCAACGTGGTTAAGTTGCCTTTTTTGGTGGGCCACACCAGATCGCACCTAGCCGGGCGGGTCTCAACGGCTGGGCGCTTGGCTGGCAGGGGCTCAATCTGCTGGAAGCTGCTCCATGTCGCTGTCGCTGTCGCTGTCGCTGCGGCTGCGCGTGGCGCGCGCGTCCCCCGCGCCGTTCGCGGCCGCTGGCGCGCGGTCGTTCGCGGCCAAGAAGAAGGAGAAGAAGAGCAAGGGCAAGAAGGGCGGCGAGGACGCCAACTTCGAGCAGATGCTGCGCGCCATCAAGGGCCAGTACCCGGACGCGTGCGTTCTCCGTCTGCGGGGCTTGAGGGGCTGGTGAGGTCTGAATTGGGCTGACTGGGCGGGGTTGTGGCCGACAGGGACGAGTGGACGGAGGAAGAGCTCGCGCGCTTCGCGGCCGTGGGCCACCGCCACAACGTGCAGAGCTCCATCGCGCACAACCACCTCATGCGCGACCTGCAGACCAAGATCGACCTCAAGTGGGCCGCCATCAACGCGCTGCCCGCGCACTTGCAACAGGAGGCGCTGCAGGAGGACGATGCGCCCGTGCCCGAGACGCGAACCATGGCCACCTGGACGCCGCCCATCGACGGCTTCCGGCGGTACACGGATGAGGGCGAGGAGTAGCGCGAGCGCGAGCTGCTCACCTCCCACCGGGGCAATACTAGATTCCAAGACGGACTCACTCTCCTTCGCGTTTTGACTATGGTACTTTAGGGCGAACCGCGCAACGCCTCCGCGACGACCTTCTCCACTTCTTCCTCTTCCACGTCCTCAGCTAGGCTCGGCCTCTCCTGCCACGACTCGATCGTGTGGTGGATGGTGCCGGGCCGAGCGCCCGGCTGCTTGTTCCACCACTCGCGCACGTTGCGCTGGATCACCAGCGACGCCTGCGCCTGCGACTTCATGCGCGCAAAGTGCTTGCGACACAGCACGCCCCGCGTCGCCGCCTGCACTTTAATTGCGACGTGCTTTGTCTGGAGAAAGTTGCGCCGCGCTAGCATACTCCGTGTCGCCGCCTGTACGGTCACCGCCGCTCGCTCGCGCTCAAATAATCCGCTGTTGCCGCTTGCTACGCCCTCCGCATCAGCAGCAGCGTCAATAGCGGGGTGTTGGTTCTCCATACTCCTGGTGGCTTCGTGCAGACGCTTTGTGGCCTCGCGCATGCTTCGGCAATTACGACGCAGCAGCCAGGCGCGCACGTTATGCTGCAACACGCGTACTTCCTCTTCCAGTGACTGACGTTCCTCTGGTCCCATGAGCTCAATCGCCGCTTCCAGTTTGTGTAAGCTCTCTTCGTCCTCGGCGATCACGCTCTTGACATCCGACTCGTAAACCGAGTCAGGCGTTTCTCCCAGGCTAGGAATGTCTCCCACCGCTTCCGGGGGAGTGCTGAGGGGATTGACCACCGGACTTGCAGCCAAGCCACTAACTGAGCCAACTTGTGGGAACACAATGTCATCACTGATGCTGCTCCCTCGCCGCCTTGGATTGCCATTGCTGTCACGGGAAATGCTCAACGACAAAGCACATTTATCGTGGAGACTCATCGTAGAGAAGGCGCCTAGCAAGAACTTGCGATTGTGCTCGTGGTTTTCATCGGCCTACAAACAAACGGATTAGCAAAGAATATAGGTCATAGTAATTTTTGACAGAGCACTCACATAATAGGTTGAACCTTTGGCCACGCTGGCTGGATCGCCACCGCTTTCAAAGCTACTGGCATGGGACCGACTTGCAGGATGTAGTGCTGGCGAGTTGGATGCTAGCGTGGACGATGGCGATGTCAGCGATGACTCCGACGTCCACAACGCTGCATGCTGGTATTCGTGATATAGCACTGGATCATCGTCAATCTCCATCGGATAGCAGTCGGTCAATTGCAGGTCTGGCAGAGTGTCGCTAGCTGGCGATGATAAACTGTTTGAGCCTGCCATGTACTGTCGGAGCGTCGCAGAGACTTGCTGATGCCCTGACTTTTCAGCACGATCAGCAGCAGTGAGGCCATCGAAGTCAACCATATGCGCATCTGCTCCCGATTCCAAAAGCACAGCAACGAGATCGTCGTGACCGCACCCTGCAGCCAAATGTAGCGCGGTCTGGCCTTGAGTGCTCTGCTGGTTCACATGTGCCCCGTGTGCTAGCAGAACGGGTACTAGTTGCGCATAGTTGTAGAAGCTCACATAATGAAGTAGACTCAGCCCAGTCTCGTCAAGAGAGTTGAGCTCCTCCAGCAATTCATCGCTCGTGTGTGCAAGCGTAATGAGTTGACGAACTACCCGCTCTAGTAGCTTGTCGGAGAGCTGCTCCAGATCATGGTCACTCAATGTCTCGATTGTACTGTCGTCCAACGAGGCATCACTTCCTGCAGTGCTCTGTGTGGAGCCATCTAATGATTTGTCGCTTGTGTCAGAAATACTTCTTTGACAGTGATCGGATGTTGAGGATGAGTGCAAATCAGCATCGCTGCTAAAACGTGCATCCACGACAGAATCCGAGGACGCATTTGGAAACGCCGATGCTCGAGTCCAAATTGCCTGCTGAAATTCGGATAATCGCTCGACCACGCGAATTTTGCACTGCCGCTCATCCACTTCGTGGCAAGAAGACACGCAAAATAATGTTAGACAATACGCACTCACGGACTATGACCATCCTGAGCTTACAATCTGACTCGACGTATGAAGACAAGTTCGCAACGCCCAGAGCGCCACGACTATTCCTTCTCTCCGCGAATGGCGCGAAGCCTCCAGGTGATCGTCCACGCTTTGCAGTGTTCCCACTGATTAGCGATATAGAAGCAAGAATTGGAGGAGGCGGTATCGAGTTTGCTGTTTCCTGTCTATCGCGGTAGACAAATCGGGTCTTGAAAGAAAGTATCACATCTTCCGACCTCCCATCGTGTGTGTGGCTTTGGACGATATACATATCAACAGTTGCTGCAACATTGGAGCTGGGAGCTAGAGAAGCAATCCAATCGTCAGTTACGCTCCACGCTCAGCATTGCCGTTCCAAAGCACCAACTTACCAGTACACCTTATGACGGTGTCAGACAGTTTTTCAGCAGCACTTCGTGACCTCCCGAACTGCACATATAGCTTCGAGGTGTGATCATCGAAGAAGGCATCTGGCAATGGTGATGCCAGGCATATCAAGATCTTGGATCCCCCTTTGATGTCATCCCACTCGGGGGAAAAGTCTGAGATCTTGACACGCTTATCACTGCACCGTGGCAAGAAGGAAACTGGAGAGGACAAATCATCGCACAGCATGCTCTCCCCAAAGTCGGAGGCGATGCCTTCCAGTGCTTCGTCTTCTTTGAGCAGCATGTCGAGATCGCAGTCGTTTCGCTCGGTTGCCGATAGTGTGAGCGAACTGCACGTATCGTTGGCTGTTGTTGTTACATCTGCCGACCACAGCAAATCGAATTGTATTAGTGTTCGTGGTTTTCATCGCGGCACAGAGAGCTTTCGTAAACCAACCTTTTTCGATAGCGTCGCCCTGCATTGGTTGAGTGGGTAGTGTTGGAACTTTCGGGTCTGGTGGACGGTGGTCGATGGAGCATTCGGGTCTAACCGTCGGTGGCGCCCGTCCGCTAGCAACTTTGTCCTTGAAGGCTTCATCAAAGTAGTGAACCAGCACAATACTGTCCTTCGCGTCTCGGATGTAGTAGCATCTCCGGTGGAAGGTCTTGCAAAGAGAGAGAGATAGAGAAATCAGCGCCGCCATCACCTGCACGAATCAACGAACCCACTGACCGCGACGTCGGCCGAGTGCACGTACGAGCCGAGCACGATGAGCGAGCGGCTGACGACGAGCTTGGCGCGGTCTTCGCGCACGCGGCCGCTGCCGTCCTTGCGCTTCTGCCATCGCCAGCCGTCCTTCTTGTAGTCGGGCACCTCCCGCGCGTCGAACACCGCCAGACTTCCGCCTGCGCTCGCGTCTGCGCGTCAGTCTGCGCCTCCGTCGCCCCTCAAAGCCCCATAAAGCGCCGGAAAAACGCACTCGAGGGCCGCAGACGGACGGCCGAGAGCCGCGGGACGCCCGCGAGGCGCCAGTGGCGCAGCAGGAACGCGAGCTCGTCCTTCACGAGCCAGCGCCGAGCGGCCGCCAGCAGCAGCGCGGCCGCGCGCGCTGAGAGCTCGGGCGCGAGGTCGGGCATCAGTGGGCGGCTGGAAGCTGGCCAGCTAGGCGCTCATGTGGCGAAACGTCTCGGCCTTTCTGGGGATACTGCGCGAACCCACTGGGTTGTGCCACGACGTGCCATGCCACGCTCCATACAATGCGGGTGGAATACGTAAATAACGGTGGCACAGATTGTGCCATGGCGTGGCATGTGACAGGCCAAGCACCATCATGGAGTTGAAGTCGACGATCCGACTATCGTCTCTATGAAGGGCGGAATGGAGACCGCATTCAGGCAATCCACTTTGCCAACCTGCTTTGCTCTCGCGGGGCCACGTCCTCGCTATCAATATTCATGCGTCTTCGTCGACAGCAATTGGCAGGAAACCATTTGATTTGCTATCTACCAAGACATCGTACGACATGAAGGCCCGAGCCACCTCATTTTCAATGCCAAAACAATTTTCGAACACCGTTCACGACCAACGTGTTGTCTGTCCACTCGCTCCAATGCATAAACTATTCTCATTCTTGCATTGTCTCGATCGCCTCATCGACCTTTGCTGGCATCACAAAAATCCGATGTCGGGTCCGGATTGCCCACGCTTATGAATGGCCGACTGTTGTTCATAGAACCACAGGTATAGAGCTGAAAGACGTTGAATCCACCTTTGCCATCGAGTGGTGAAATCTATGGAGTCGAAACGACGACTGACCCGATCATTCATTCCGGTCAAGACCAAGTCGATGGCATTGCGTCTCGATACGTTCACGGCACCTGGTCCACATTGCCATTGCCACCAGAGCCGTTAACATTCAAATTTATTGTTAAATTAGTGCAGCACGCCATCCGCGTTGCGGTCGAGCACAACGCTGATGCTGTTGATGTCTTTCGAGTTGTCGCCTTGGATCGAGCCGACCTCATCGATAGATCTTTTATGTAAAGGTCATCGCAAAACACATTGTCCACGCCCGGCGAATGGGCTTCTCAAAGGGCTAGATTGTCATGCTCTTCAAGTGGGCAGTATTTGTCGAGGTTAACACCTCCGTAGCGTGCAACATGTTGTTCTGCCCCAAGTGTGTTGTAGACAACAACTTGTAGTTGGCGGCCAGCATGCTGAAAACGCTTCAGTAAATGCCGATCGTAAGAGTTGCTCGATAGCCGACGAAGTTCGCTATCCAATCACTTAGTCTATGCCATTGCACTTTGACAGACGACGCAGCGAACTGAGCATTCTGTCGCTTATGCTTTCCATTTGGATTGGCAAGGCATTTATCTAGTCAGAGCCCAGTTTCATCGCGGCTACGATGCACAGATGCCAATCGGCGGCGATAGAGCTAACGCCAGCTCTATACCTAGTAGATTTCCATCTACCCAAACGAATACAGATCGCATTGCGGAATGATAGAGTCGACCCATAGGTGCATGGAGTTTGTTCGCCTTCCGTCCGCCTCAGGAAAGTGTGCACCACACATATCTTCAGTACCGTGCTTGCCGAATTGCGGCACCGCATTACATTTACGACGCAACAATCTGTAGAGAGCGTGTCGATGGCAAGAATCTTGCAGCCGCCAGAAGCCGGCGAAAGGCGGCAGGTACTGCCAGGAATCGGCGGCTACCAGCGAGCGCAGCCGGTCGCAATTGGACGTGTCCAAGCTGCTAGATATTCTCCGCCGAGCTTTTAGACTACTACAATTTCTGCTGGCCTCCAAACCGATCGGTTTCGCGCTGTTAGCACGCCAATTCGACTGTTTTCAAATAAAATCGCTCTCGCCCTTTCGTTGAACCAGCCTGCAACAACCTGACGACCGACGAGCGTTCCCAGCCTTTTTCCCGCGCTCTGATTGGCCATAACGCGCTTCTTACCCTAAACCAGCTGGCTTTTCCACCTCCTCTCCCCTTCAAAGCCGATCATTGCACCGCCTTGCTGCAGGTTGCAGGCTCTCACTCACCGATTTCCCTCCCGCCAACGGAGCTGCCCGGTACTTTCTCGCCCGATCCCAAGCTAAAGCTCAAGCTCCAGCTCAATCTGCATTAGCGTGATGGTTCGCTTGCTCTCACTGTCTGCGGCTGCCGCGCTGGCGCTGGCTGCCGGCTCGGCTCAGGCGCTGGACCAGCAGCTGTACGGACTCAACTACGACATGCGCCAGGGCCCGGACTGGGACCCGAGCAAGTGCAAGGACAGCGACACGATCGCCGCGGACCTCAAGGTGCTGGCCACCGTCACGTCCAACGTGCGCACGTACAGCCTGTCGGACTGCGATGTGTCGCTCGTGCTCAAGGCCGCCAAGGAGCTGTCGCTCACCGTCTGGCTCGGCGTCTGGGTCTCGGACGACTCGACCGTCTACGACGCCGAGGTCGCCGCCTTCAAGGAGCTCATCGACGCCGGGCTCATCGACGACAACGTCGTGGGCATCAACGTCGGCTCGGAGGCCGTCTACCGCAAGGACATCACCTCGACGCAGGCCATCCAGTACATCGCCGACTTCCGCGAGCTCATGGCCAAGTACGACGTCAGCGTCCCCGTCTCCATCACCGACATCATCGACACGTTCGTCGCCTACCCGGACATGATCACGGCCGGAGACATCGTCACCATCAACCAATTCCCCTTCTGGGAGACCATCGAGGCCGACGTCGCCGTCGCGCAGTTCAACTCGCGTATCAAGCCGCTCATCGAGCTCGCCGGAGACATGGAGGTCATCATCAGCGAGACCGGCTGGCCCGACGCCGGCAGCAGCGAGAACGCCTCGGTCGCATCCACCGAGAACGCTGCGCGCTACCTGAACGACTTCTACTGGCTCGCGACCGACAAGGGCTGGAAGTACTACTACTTCGCTGGCTTTGACACACCCTACAAGAAGGAGCAGGAGGCCGACAACAACACGGTCGAGGCCCACTTTGGTATCTTCGACGAGGACGGAAACATGAAGTCCGAGTTCGCGGACCTCACCTTCACGCGCCTCTCTGACTACTCGACGTCTTCCTCGGGCAGCACGGCCGGCTCCAGCACGACGGCCGGCACGGTGCACGCTGGCGACTCCAGCTCCACGGGCACCTCGGGCACCTCCGGCACCTCTGGCAACTCGGACTCGTCCTCCTCCACCGCTGAGGGCTCGGGCTCGGGCAACCTGGAGAGCAGCGGCTCGCCGTCGATCGTCGCTGCTGGCGTCTCGGCGCTCTTTGCCGCCGCCTCGATCGCCTTCTTCGGCCTGTAAGCTGTCTAGAAGCATGTCCGTCCACGACCGCTAGTGGACCTGGCTTTAGTGTACGCATGTTCATGGGAATTAAAGCACTCAAGAGTTCAAAACTGTAGCTGCATTATCGAGCGAGTAGTCCTGCCAATTTATCTTGCAGCGGATCACTGAGCTTCGCGGCCGCTTGTTGGAGGGCAGGAGCGCCGAGTGAATCCCTCAGGGCGGAGATCAATCGCGCGTTGGCGTCTTTGACCTCGCTCTTGGCTTCTTTGAGCAGCTCCAGAGCCACAGGGACCACATACCTGCGCTCATCCAGAACATGAAGTTAGCCACCTCGATGCATGCCATGAGCAAACGAAGCCTGATTGTTTTACCTAGTAAGAGCAGGCTGTAGCTTGTCGTCGGACGTCGCAAGATGTGCCAACATGTCGACAAGCACTGGTTTGACTCGCGCGTTGCCTAGCTTGGCAAGTGGAGCCAAGTGCTGACACATGGCTCGCCCGTCAACGTGTGTTCCTAGTGCCCTAAGCGCATCGAGAGCTAGTGCAGCCATCCTCCCGTTGCTTGCAGCTAACTGCTTTGCTAAGGCTGGGAGTAGAGGTCCCAGCACCGATGCCATCCCATCACCAAGAGCAGGGACAAGAACCCCACCCAATCGCTCGAGTGTCAGTGCACTCACCTTGGCATTGCCATCGTCGAGTCGCTTTATGAGTGTGTCAAAGAGAGAAACGACACGCCCACTAGAAGTCCAAGATGCTGCAGCCGAAGGTGCAAGGCCAGCAAGCTCCTCGATGGCGTCGAACCGATCTTTCCAGTTGCTGCTGTCCAACTTTGTTTGCAACTTTTCAAAAGCTTCAGCATCCAAAGATCCACCTGGCTTAGCTTGACCTCCGCGAACCCCTGAGCTGCTCGCTGCTCGGCCACCAGGGGCTTTTGCTGCTGCTGCAGGGGCTAAGGAAGCGGTTGATGCCGGTTTAGCTGGCCGTGCCATGGTGCTGGACGAAAAAGACGA
This sequence comes from Phytopythium chamaehyphon, assembly GCA_023334415.1. NCBI lineage: Eukaryota > Oomycota > Peronosporomycetes > Pythiales > Pythiaceae > Phytopythium > Phytopythium chamaehyphon. Next base: position 91,484 of record JAASGX010000001.1, on the reverse strand, counting down.
TTTGTTTGCAACGAGCTGATCGAGCTTCGAGTGAGCACTCCCGGTAGCAGGTAGCAGCTTCTTTACTCGTGCCACATCCATTTGGTGATCGACGAGTAAGAACAGCAGTGCCTGCTTCGCTGCATCCCGAACCTCGTTGTTGGAGTCATCTAGACACTTCCCAACTACTACCAAGATTGCCGAGAGAGCTGGCTGCTGCGATGAACTATCACGTTCGACTGCAACCTGAAGTAGCATCAGCATGCATCGCGCAACCTCGCGACGAATTGGCACTGCTCGACTTGTCAAATGCGTGGAGAGTGCGGATACAACTCGAAGCGATGAGCAGTGACGAGAAACACTCGCAAGCGCTGATGATGCAGACTCGCAGACAAATTGATTTGAGTCAGCGCTCCTTTTGAGCAGTAGGGGAACAATAGCGTCAACCTCTCCATCCATTCCTCGACCGAAAGCTGAACACATCGACTCAAGCGCGAGTAATGCATTCTTGGATACAGCGGAGCGTAAATTGAGCACTTGGGTTAGAATTGCTGCCACAACTGCATGAATCTTATCTTCCAGCACACCTGGAGAATGAGCTGCAAGCCGTCGGGTAATGCTAAGCGCATCAAAATTGACAGCCCAGTCGTCTGTTCGTGATATCTTTCCCACGATAGTCGCTGCTTCCTGTTTTGCATTGGCTACAGGTGTCAATTCTTGCTGTTCAAGATACCGAGGCTCTTGAGATCCAAGTGCTGACGGTCGCAGCTTCGAGTCTTCTTTTCTGTCTTGAACACCATTTTTCCTCGTAGGTCCTTGAGTGGGCCGCGTAACATTTTCAGCTTCTATTTGGTCCTCTACCGAGTCACAGGATAGCGACGTCTCTCCATTCTGCTTTGATTTAGCCTCTAGCCGTTTTCTGGTTGCTAGGGATATTGGTCGCGCTGCTCTACTCTGCACGTTAGATGTGTCATTCCCTTCGGCAATTTCCAATGCAGATCCGTTTTCAAGTGGCTTAGAAGCATCTTCAAGCTGCGTCTCCAGTTGACGTTGTTTTGCCTCAAGCCTCTTTCGTGTCGCTAATGACATTGCAGGTGCTACACTTTGCTTCTTCCGCGGTGCAGCGGACTCATTGTTATTGTTGTCTTCATCATCGTTGGCAGAGTACATGGCAGGCATGTTGCTCGCTGGACGAATCGGTCGATCGTCGCCATTGAAGGAGGCGGGTGGTTCTGACTCCGTTTCAGAGTGATCAAGATCGAGGAACTTGGAGCGAATTGGTTGGTCCTCGTAATTTACAGCGCGAGTCTGTATGTCTTGCAATTTCTGGGGACTGATTTGTTCGTGGTAGTTTTCTGTATCTACAGCCGGCGATAGCTTCGTGCTTTCAGGAACAGGTCGGCGCCGGGCTGTTTTCGCAGGAGCATTGTACTGTTGTTCCCCGGAGCTTGTTTCAACCCTTTTATTTATTGAAAGACGCTCTGGTGATGTCTTGGAGCGTGTGGGAGACACCTGTTCCGGCTTAGCGCTGATCTCGCCATATCGATCGGAACAATTTCGCGGGGAATTTAGGAGATTGCTGTCCCCTGCAACATGACTTACACTGGTCGTACGCCGTAGCTGGCTCGCCTTCTTTTTGAGTGCCGACAATTTGTCTGCCATGTCGTCATTTACATTAGTCTCACCATTAAACCCGTTGCTGCGAAATGTGGTGCAGAGAGTAGGATCAACAGCATTAGGCTTGGAAAAGTAGGAGCGGTCGCTGAGGCTTCCACCGCCTTCGTTTACAGCATTCGTACCACGACAGACAATGCTGCTTGTCAAATCTGGCGCATCCGGCACGTAAGTAGTTCCCTGACTCAACGTTTTACTTGCGGTGATCACTTTCTTTTGAAGCTCTGATAAGCCTTGAGGTGATTTAGACTCTTTTATCTCGCTGGCTTCTGTTGCAATAGGCAATAACTGTGCAAGAGGCGGGAGTTGCTTCTGTCGTACTCTCCGTCGAAGACTCGCCCAATCGATCCTCTCAGCAATGTACTGGTCGTCTACACTTTCCTCCACCATTGTATATATGTCAGCGTTCGTGACACCAGCAAGGATAGCAGTAGTCTCTTGTGCCGTATCACGGACACGTACGCTTGTATCACCAAGTAGTTTGCCCAGAACCTGAATGCTCGCTTCATCAACTTGTTTGGCAGCCTGAGAATGCTGTGACAACAATAGCAGAATCGACCATACTTTGAGAGCCTCCTCGCGAATTTGGAGTCGCCGACTTTGGAGTGCATCTTTGGTAAGTGCTTTTTCGATTAGGCTAATGCGGATTTGTCCGCTGTTAAACATTTCCACTAAGAGTGTGTATATGAGAGTTCTCAAGTCCTTTTCGTCAGACAGAGTTGCTGCTGTCTCAACAAGTGGGTTTACAAGAGATATCATGAAATGCTCAGCGTTCTTTCCGTTGTCACCGAACCGTGATACTGTAGATGCGTGAGAGATCGGGCCGTTAGATTTTTCGATAGTGATGGGGAGTAGCGCTTTCACAATTTGCTTCACAATTTGCAGCGAGCGCTTGACGATTTGGGGATCAATGTCCTGCATCAACTTTACCAGCTGTGCGAACAGAGGATCCATTGTGTGCACCTGGTGCTGCATTGATGTTATATCTGCGCTTCCAACTAGCGTATGTAGTTGTTCAACAGCTGCGGTGCGTCTTTTCCAGTCTGCATTGGTATTAGCTCTGCTGTTTGCTAGTTCGTCCATCACATTTAGAGGGACAAACCCAAACAACAGCTCCCCGTCGAATTCAGCATCTTTGCCGCTTCCGTGCCCTGAGCGCGACATCGGTGACTCATTGAAACTTGTTCGGTTGGCTACCATTGAGACGGGTACCATGGAACCATTTGCTGACTGTGGTCGTGAAGTCGCAGTTCGAGGTGGTGAGGCATTCTGCAGTGCTGCGTGGAACTGATCAATCGAATGGTGGTGCTGTGCAAGTGCTTGATTATCCTCACTGCTAAGGAACTGATAAGCTTCCTTGTCAAACGTGCCACCCCAATAATACTGCAACTTGGCGATCGTCTCCTCTGCTGCAACAATAACACCATCGTCGGTGTCTTCGAGCATGGGGACAGTTGCCTGAAGGAGCAAAACGAACAGGGCTTTGCCCATCTTACTGGCAGTGATACTTGATGTACTGCTCGCATTCACCTTCCGCTTCGATTTGAACCGTTCGTCGAGTAGTTTGGTAATGGAAATGAGAGATGCTTCTCTTACAGTTGCACGTCCATGAGCAAGACCAATGTTTATAAGAAGCTCCACGACAGCCTTTAGGTCGTTGCATACGGCGACATATTTGCGAAAGACTCGGTAAACATCGTCGTCCACCATCGATCCTCCATCATCGTCGGCTGCTACTGCGCGAGCGAGGCACGGGATTAGATGAGGTAGGATTGAAGTCAGAATTTGTTCGACACCGTCACCGAGTGTTGGCATCACGTCTTCTACTAGACGTCGAGCTTCTCGTGCAACATCTGCATTTTCGTCCAGTGTTCGGCGTCGCAGGCACTGCAAAAAGCGTCGCGGATTGCGCACGGGGAAGTGGGCGTTCTCAACAGCGGCCACTTTTCGAAGCTTCTGGAGCGTCGAAACTCTCACCAAGGCGTCTTCGTCCTCGAGCTGGAGCACTAGCGGGTCCACACACGCGTCCATAAGGTCGAGATACTATCGCCGAGCCTGGTTGTTGCTGGTTGCCGCCATTGGGAATGGAGGAGGTAGACAGATATAGCAGCGCACGTTGCACGTAGGTCAAAGAAGCTTGATCCTTCATTCGTCTGAGGCATTTATAGCCAGCGCTTCAACATGTTGAAGTCAAGCTCACCTTTTGCTCTGCAAACGAGCATACCGTACAGTAGAGGTGATGCTTTTACCAACGAAAACGACCACGAACGAAATCGCAAAGTCTATCATCCATCATCTATTCATCTGGTCACTCCATGTACAGAATGAAAAAGGAAATATGCATCGCGGGCTTTCATCGCCGTGGCCGCGCCCCTGCATGACCACGCATGTCAATCACTCCCGCTCCTGGTTCGTTCCCAGTAGAGCAAACGAGCGAGCACCTCGCTGGCTACTGTTTTAGTGCATGCGCAATTGTACTTCACACCATCTTCATTTTCGCCCCCACTTTCGTCTTCTCTTCGTTTGCTTCTCTCCGTCCTCACGCATCATACAGGTACACCCAAGTTACTCATACCGTCCTCTACAGCTGCCTTGGTCCAGCGTGAACTGAAGTGCCATCGCAATCTCCGCAAGGCACAACGGCACTCATCGGCCATTCTTGTCCGCGAACAGCTTGATCTCGTCAAAAATGCGTGCCTTTAGTGCATCCTTGTTGAGGGGGACGTTCTCGAACTCCATGCTGAACGGGTTCTGCTCCACAGTTTCGGACTGCACTCGCCTCACAGGCTCCAGGAACGGGTGGGCAAGAGCCTTGTCGACCTGCAAGCAAGGCAAACCATAGTGTTAGCTGAGCGTTTAGTGTGTGGAAAAACTCGAACAGCCCGCACCGAAATCCGAGTGTCAGGATTAAATGACAGCATCTGCTTGAGCAAGTCAAGGGAATCCGCAGGAGCGCCAGGGTACATCTGCGAATGAGAGCGTGTCAGCATCAAACGAATCACAACCTTTCGAAGGAAACAGCATCGTACCTCGCGCAGGTCACGCGGATCCTTCTTTGGCAGCTTGCGCAGATACTGCTTCACCTCCCCCAGCGAACCAATATCATTTTCACCAGGAGTGCCGATGACATTGAAGATCACGTTCAGCTGGTCGAGCTTGTCGGAATAGGTAGTTGGTCGGTCCGCACTGAGGGGGAAGCAAGATCGCCCCGGAAAGAGTGGGACGCGTTCCTGGTAGCGCGGGCAGCTCTCAACCTGCATGCTCAATAGTTCCGCGAAGATGCACCCGACACTCCACATGTCGACAGCGAACGAGTAGTCCTGGAGCAGAATAAGCTCAGGAGCGCGGTACCAGCGCGTCACAACGTGCTTCGTTAGCTGACGCTTCATCTTGGGAGCGTTGTCTCCCGAAGACGGGGTCGACGACGCGCTACCTGGGGAAGGTGCCGACAATCCACCATCGGAGGTGGTCGGCGACTTCGAGTCCTTCGGAGAGTACAAGTGCTTGCTGAGCTCTTCCATGGAGAGGTTGCTTTCCATGACACGAGAGAGTCCAAAGTCGCAAATCTGGGACAGAAACAACGGTAATTGAGTGTGTTAGAATTGAGAGTGACGTGTGGTAGATATGGGTCACACACGTACCTTCAGCGTGCAGTCCTCGTTCAGCAAAATGTTGGCGGGTTTCAAGTCGCGATGGATCACGTTCGCGGAATGGACGTACTTGAGACCGCACAGGAGCTGGTACATGAACACCTGGATGTGTCGAATCGTGAGGTACTGCGGGCTCATAATGAGTTTGTGGAGGTCCGTGTCCAGAAAGTCGAAGACTAGGTACAGGTCCGTGAACGACTCGAAGCTCTCGGGCGGAATGACGTCCACCAGGTCAATGACCTGCGAGTGGCTGTAGAACACAACAAATGTCAGGAAACACCCCCAGGCGTATGTTCTGGACGCAGAGGTAACTTACTTGAGCCGTCGGAGGATGTAGATCTCGCGGTAGAGGCGCTTGCAGTCGATCTCCTGGTCAAACACGTTGATGATCTTCTTGATAGCAACCTTTTGTTGCCGCACGTTGTCGAACGCCTCGGCGACCTGCAGTCGCAAATCATGTCAGTCTTTCCGGAAAAAAAAATCAGGAAAATGGCCCGCGATGCGACTCACCTGGCCGTAGGATCCCTTGCCGAGCAGGCGGACGAGCGTGTAGCGGCTGGAGACGTCCCAGTTAGCGAAGTTGCGCAGGTTCAGTGGCGCGGCGCGGGGTACGGGCGAGGGCGTGGGCGCGTGGGCCTTGGCGCTCGCGGGGGTCCCGTCCTCCCCCGCAGCCGCGCCGGCGTCTCCCTGCGGCGTGGGATTTCCCGCGGCGCCGAAGTCCTCGCAGGGCGTGCCCGCGAAGCTGTCGGGCGTGTGGCCGAAGCCGTTGCGGTTGACGAACGCGGGCGTGGGCGGGATGTTCCCCACGGGGCAGTGCGGCGTGGGCGCCACGTCCGCGTGCAGCATGGCCTTCTGGTGGTCAATGAACCGGTCCGAGGTCTGGATGCCGGCGTCCTGCGGCGTCACGGCCGCGCCCGCCGCGAACCCGGGCGGCGTGCGGCCGTTGGCGACGCTGCCGGTCGCCGCCGAGAAGCTGGACCCGGCCGCCAGGACCGCGGGCTGCGGGTTGGGCCGCGTGAGCTTGGACCCGCGCTTGAGCCCGCCCGCGAGCGGCCCGGGCGACATCTTGCGCTTGCGGTTCACGTCGGCGGCCACGTCGTGGTCCGGCAGCGCCTCCATGGCGACCTTGGGTTTCCCGATATCCCGCGAATAAGGAGAAAGGGCGGCGCGCACTGGCCCTCGCTATAGGGAGGGAAGGGGGCGGTTGACGGCGGACAGCTGGAGACTCGCTGACGGCGGGGCGCGGAGGCGAAGGCGAAGGCCGGGGGACAGCGCTCAGAGGCTCGAGGAGCTGGGCGGAGGGCGAGCGAGGGCGAGGGCGAGGGCGGCGAAGTCTTCGTGCTACCGCCGCTTGTCAACAAGAGGGGAAAGCGCTGGCTTGCGAACTGCCCTCGCGCGCAGGCAGTCGGCTGGCGAGGTCGCGAGAAGGTCGCCCGAATCCGAGCGACTTTACCCCGTAATCCGGACGCTCGATACAAGCGCCGAGTCAAAACTCAGGACTCAGGCGCGCGAGTTTTGGCCAGTCAGAAGGAGCGGAATAAAATGCGGGCCAATCAAAGCGCGAGGAGCTTATTTTGGGCTGCTCACAAGTGGCAATAATGCTTGCGCCATCCAAAGCTCAGGTGCTATAATGCCGCTTCGATGTGGAAAGGAAAGGCGACGAAGATGCTGCTGCTAGCTACGTCGGCCGGAGGCGGCGTGGAGGTGCGCGCCTGTCACCGCCTGTCAATTTGGCTGCCATGCGTTCTCCAATATGGAGGCCAAGCGCGCGTAAAAGGCTGTCGCCATGCAGGCCTGCGCTCGCAGAAGGTCGGAGTGGAGCTCTCGATGGAGAGGCTGCGCTGGAGGCCTGTTTTCTTCCGAAGATCTTGGCGCTTTCTGCCCGTCCGCGGTCCAACGCTGCTCTATCTCCCTGCGTCAAGCGCGTGGCACCTCGCTTGACACTACAGCAGTCACCTGGTGTGATACCCCCGCTTGACACCAGTCTCCTTCCACCGTCCGCCGCTATTAGAAGAAGCCTGCGTCGTCGGCCAGGAACGCGTCCAGGTCGCCGGCGTCCACCGCTCGCGCCTCGACCGCGTTCTCCCTGCGCCGCTCGGCCTCGCGCGCGCGCCGCTGCTCCTGCTCGCGCTCGCGCGCGCTCTTCTCCCGCTCGGCCGCCTGCTGCTCCCTCGCCTGCGTCTGCAGCAGCTGCAGGCGGCTGGAGGAGCTGGCCGCGCTCGCGCGAGCACGCTGCTGCCGACGCTCGAGCTGCTCCAGCTGCCGCCGCTGCGCCTCGACGCGCGAGAGCTCGTCCTGTGCCTGCGCTCGTAGCGCTCGGACGCGCTGCAGCTGCTGCTCGGCGTGCGCCAGCGCCAGCGCCTCCTCCCGCTCCTCGTCCTCCATGGAATCCGCTGGTATCGAACTCCAAACCCGTCATTATTTTAGCGGCTATTGCCTGTTTTACTATCGTCGAGACGATGGAGGAGGACGAGGAGCAGCGCGAGGTGCTGCGCAACGCGCTGGAGGCCGCGGGCGACTGGTCGGCGCACGACGACGGTGACGGGCGGCTCTTCTACTACAACCGGCGCTCGCGCGAGTCGCGGTGGGCGGCGCCCGAGGAGCTCTCGGGGCTCGAGGGCGAGCTCATGATGAAGCTCATGCTCGAGGGCGCGGTAGCGCGCGCGGAGCCCTGGAGCGCGCACGACGCCGGCGGAGGGACGCTCTACTATTTCAACGCAAGGTCGAGGGAGTCGGTCTGGGAGCGGCCGAGTGACTGGGGAGCGCTGCCGCCGCCACCGACTGCTGTCGAGGAATCTGCTGGACCGCAGGAGGAAGATGGCGCAGAGAGCAAGGAGCAGAAGAAACCTAAGAAGGACAAGAAGAAGGACAAGAGAGAGAAGAAGAAGAAGAAGAAGGCCAAAACTGAGGAGGCAACGGACAAGGAGGCAGCCTCGAGTGGTGCGAAGGCGACGAGCAAAGCAGACGATGTGACCCCACGTCAACCAGAAGTACAGGAAGAGGAGGTGGACCCGGAGGAGCTGGAGGAAGCCAAGCGCCGTGAAGAGGCCCACATGAAGCAGATTGCGCATTTCCGCGCCCTGCTGCGCGAGAAAAACATCATGCCATTCTGCCGGTGGTCTGTTGCCTTGCCTCAGATTGCAACCGACCCTCGTTTCATGGTCATTTCCACGTAAGATCCCGATCTCTCTCCTGAGGAGGTGCCCAAGTCTAACATTTTCACCTGTGCGATAGAATGGACGAGCGTCGCGAGATTTTTGAGCACTTTGTCAAACACCGCCGTGAAGACCTCAAGGTGGAGAAAAAGCAGAAGCTCAAAGAGGCGAAAAATCTCTTTAGCGAGCTTTTGGTTGAGCAGCTCCGAGCTGGCAAGATCGACTCCAAGACTACCTTGAGTGTGTTCCTGTCGACACTCGAAGATAATGTCGATGCCGACCGCCTGAAGCTCATCAAAGACGAGTCTCTCGCGTACCTGACACTTGATGTTCAGGAAAAGCTGTACAAAAAGGCGGTACGCTGCTAGTAACTATGCGTTGTATGACGAAAGGTTCCTGACGATTTTGTGTGTGCAAAACGTAGAATGCTGACTTTCAAGCAAATGAGGTGAAGCGAGCAGACGAAGCCAAGCGCTTGGGCTCCTTTTTGGAATCCAAGATGACGAGCGATATCTTGTTGTGGGAAGACCCGAATGCGCAACATCTTGTCGACGAGTTTTACCAGGGAGAGGCGGGTACTACCAGCCTCTTGCCACCGATGAACCACGAACTCGTCTTCCGCGAAGTCTCACAACGCCTTCGATCTCATATGCCCCAAAATGACCATATTCCATCCGCGCCGAATGTCAGTGACCGTGATAGAGATCATCAGGCACCTGATGATCGCCGCCAGGGTCGGGACGAAGACCGAGGACGAGAGCGAAGGCGCTCGTCGCGCTCACGATCTCGGTCACACTCTAGACGGCGTCACCGCGATAGCAGTGAAGAGGACGATCGTAGTCATCGACGATCAAGTCGCGGAAGAAGCCGCCGTTCTTCCTCCCGATCCCGCTCCCGATCTAGATCGCGCCGTCGGCATAGCCGTCGCCGTTCGTACTCATCGTCGCGTTCTCGGTCGAGGTCACGATCGCACTCTCGTCGGCGGCGTTAGGTGCTGTCCATTTGCTAATTAGGGGCGAAACCAATAAACTCAAAATGAGAAAACGAAGATGCGAGGAAGTGCATATGGTTATAGCGTCTAGCTTGCACGTCTAAGTCTTTGGTGCAGGGGTGAAATCGATGGTGTGAAGCGCGTACTTCGGTTCGTTCACGATTTTCATCACTGCCTGTACACCGTAGTCCAGTGGCACGGAGGTGATGCCGTCGATATTTACCTTCATGTCCCATCCGAGCGAACGCATCGATACACGGCGGGCTTTTCCTCTGCAATCCATCTTGCATTAGCACGAATGTCGAAAAGTCGATACGATTCAGATACGATTCAGATATAAGGAACGCACCGACGGAAGCGAATGTCACCAAATGTGGCGTTGATGATCGGCTCACGCACAATGTAGCCCATGTCGAGCGAATCTTCTGGGAATGTGGTCTCCTTGTTGAATCTGAGAGATGACGGGCAGCAAATGTTAATGACTTTAAAATGTTAGGGGAAATAAATCGGGGTGACGCACGATTCTGTCAACTCGGTAACAGTCTCGTTCATGTGCATGTGGTTCATAGCCTCAAGCACCTTGGCAACCTGTTCCCGGTAGATTTGACACTGCTCGTTCATTCACAAAACTCGATCAGCCTCGTCCGATTCCAACTTTGCCTTCGTTTCGCAGCTTACCGCACTGTAGAACCAAGCACTTGAGCCTGTGCCTGTACACACAATGATGCCGCTGCTGCGGTGCGACTCGCGCTGGTTCTGGTCGATGCCGATATTGTAGTGGGACGGCCGAGATGCATCGCTCTCCGCGATAAAGACCTCGTTAAGTGCATATCGCGGCAGCTCGTACCAATAACCGTCCTGGTTCACCATGCCGACACGGATTCGCTGACGCACTCGGTAACGAAAGTCGCCCTTTTGCAATCGCTCAAGTGCGTGGCTGAACCGGTTGACGACGTTATCCACCTTGAAGCAACACAGGTTCCCTTCACTGCGAGCTGGGTCCGTGTTCAGTCCTGCAACAGGAATTGGGGTATTTACAAAGCTTGCAGCCTTGAGGAATGTGCCGTCACCACCCGCTGACAACACCATATCCGCGCCTTCGACGGCATCATGAGTCAACTGGTTTGCCGAAACAACCGAAACATTGATGCCTTCCTTCTTGAGACTGCACGGCACAGATAGCTTACTTCAGCATACACACAAGAGAGCTGATTGCACAGAACCAGTCGTACCTAGACTCAATTTCTTCGAGCGCCTCAATGTGATGATCGTGGCTTGCTTTCAGTCTGTCATGAACGAAGCCGCGCATCGACATTTGCTTTCGCAGTGCATCTCTGGAAGTGAAAAATAATGTGAGTGACACAAGTCTTGCTGTCAGGGTGTGTCTTCACAAACACGCACCCTTTGTATCCATGCAAGTCGCACTCGTGCTGGAACCGCGACGTTTTGGCAACCACAACGACGTTTTTCAGGTTTAGAGCAGGGGCGTCAGGATACAGAAGAGGCGCTGGGGTCTCGCCAAGTGTCCGGCCAACTTCTGAGGTGGAGGTGGTAGTTTGATGTGTTGGTCCTACAGCTGCACGCGTGTTGGAGACACCCAGGCCCAATGCAGCCGCGGTACTGGCGGCTGCCTTTTCCTGGTAAGTCTCACGCATGTATTCGTCGGAAACGATCATGCGAGGCACACGCTCGGCGATCGCGAGCAGCATCTCGTTGTCGTACACCGGTCGCTCAATCTTCATCCACCCCTTGGGGCTGAGCTTCTCGTTCCACGGACATACAGACCGCATGTGCGTGAAGAACGGCGCCATTTTGCCTGTGTGCGGGTCTCGCCGCGTGTAGTGCAGGATATGTCCGTTGTGTATCTGGTCGACCATCTGTCCAGACTCCTGCAGCTCGCGAAACGTGTCCTGCGACATCCGCTCGAGTCGCGTGCGCATTGCCCAAATGACCTCTCCGTGGCACACGACGATGGCCTTCTTGTCTCCGCACTCGCGGTGCAGCGTGGCGAGCAGTCGGTCGGAGCGCTGGGCGACGGCCGCGAGCGACTCTCCGCCTGGCGGCGAGTAGTAGAACCGGTCGAGCTCCCGTCGCTTGAGCTCGTCCTGCATCTTGAGCATGCGCTCGTGCTCGGACATGAGGTCCATCTGTCCCCAGTCACGCTCGCGGATGAGCATCTCGGCAAACCACCGCGCGCCAGGCAGCGCCATGCGGCCGGCCGTCTCCATGGCGCGCAGGTACTCGGACACGAGGTAGCGGTCGAAGTGCGCGAGGTTGTTGCGCTTGAGCCAGTCGCCGGCGGCCGCGGCCTGCTGGCGCCCGCGGTCCGTGAGCCGCCAGTTGCTGCTGTGCCGGTGCTGGAACTCGCCCACGAACAGGCTGTGGTCGCCGTCGAGCGACCGCTGGCGCGCCACGTTGCCCTCGCTCTCGCCGTGCCGGATGAGCACCAGGTCCGCCAGTCGCGGCTGCGTCGAGTGGTGCACACAGCGCGCGAGTCTTCGCCACGGCCGGCGCCTGGGCGCCTGGCGCCCGAGCAGCAGCGCCGTCTGGAGCATACTGGGCTGGTCGGCCGGTTATGGAGGTTGGTCCAGCTTTAGGCGGCTCTAGCGCCACAACCAGCGCGCGCCTGGCGCCCGAACCGGTACGAGCGGGTAGCTGGGCGTCTGCGCCGGCGGCCGAGCGTGCTGCGGGCCTGGGGAAGTGCGGAGGGAGCCGCGGGGAGGGCGCGCAGTGGCCGCCGCTGCTTGGCTCGCCCGAGATTCCCGTGCAGGCCTCGTCTTTGTGGCGGTGAAGGGTGCCTAGACCCCGCGAAAGGCGATCGGGAACTCGCGTCACCTTCGCGCGACCGCACGGGCGTGGATCTTGAAGCGACGCGTATATTCGAAATGGACGGCCTGGAGGCGCACTACGCGCTGCTGCGCGAGGCTGCGGCCCGGCGCCAGGCGCTGCAGCGCAAGCTGCGGGCGCAGCTGCCCATGGTCTGGGCGGACGGCGCGCTGGTGATGAGCCGCGCGGCGAGGCGGCGGGCCGAGTCGGTCGAGGTGGCGAGAGACGAGGGCGACGAGATCTCGGAGCTGCTGGACGAGTGGAGGGATGCCGGGAGGAGGAGGAAGCTCGAGTGGGAGGTGACGAGGAGGATAGCCCGAGTGGACAGGGAATTGCAGACCAAGCCGCGAACCAAGCGGTTCTGGCACGAGAAGCACGCGTCAGTCGTTGCAAAGGGACAGGAGGCCCCCAAGGCTGAGAGGAGAGGGAAGAAAGTATCGAGTGGAGTTCAAACGGATGAATCGGTGGTTAGACTGCTGAAAGCTCGGGAAGAGAAGGTTGGAATGCGAGGAGGAAAGGATGCAAACGTCAAGCCAGGTCGGTACATGCAGCCGACAGCGTCGTGGAAGGCAGCTACGAGGCAGGGAATTGGAGACACCACTGCTGTTGAGGTTGCTAGCAGCAAGCAAAGGCACGTCGTGGTCGAAGATCGGGGCAAGTTAGAAGCGATCAACACACCCAGAAGGACAGGTCACACAGACGACCTAACTGCTTTATCTCACTCGCCAAAGGATCAGAAAACTAACGATGAGGTCTCTGCCACTGTGAACAACTCTCAAGCGCCGTCTTCGCCTTCATTGCGGCTTGAAAATGAGCCCAAGAATACTAGCTTGGAGCAGTCGGAGACTTTGATGAATACATTAGACGCAATCTCCAGTCCCAAACCGCACAGCTCCCAAAATGACCAACTTGACGTCGACGAGGCTTCAGAAGAGAAGGAATTTTCAGGAAGTCATACGTCATCGCCGGTCAAGCCGGATTCTGTACGAAATCATGGAGTCAAATCAGAGAGGCCATCATCAATTGGCCGGCAAGTACTCTCTGACTATCGAACGATGCCATCCGTAGCATCATTCGGCCCCGGTCCAGCAGTGTCCGGTCGAGTTGCCCAGACAAAACAAGCAGGGCATGCAGCAAGCAATGGTTTGAGCCCAGATGTCTTGCGTCGATTATTCAGCGACCTTGACTCGAACCGTGACGGACACATCAACCGTATAGAGACGTGCCTAGCCTTACATCGTTTGCAAGTCTCTGTTTCCGCTCCAAAGATTGCAACATTCTTTCGCAATGTGAACGAGGCGTCTGGGTCCCTGAAATCCCAGTACCGACCGATGCACGAAGTTATCAATTTCAAACAATTTGCTGCATTTGTCACAGCTGCATTCGATCAGCAACGCCAAGCAGCTCGAGCAGAAATCAGCGCTAGACGAGAAGAGAGCTCGCGTGTATGGCACAATAGGAAACGGACAAAAGAGCCCGATGCGTTGTATCCGTCTTTGGCCGTTCCAATGATGAATAAGGGTGAATTCAAGACAGAGCGAAAAGCGACGACAGTTGAGTCGAACAACACATACCGCATTCAGAGCGACACCCTGCGATACCAAGTAGACGAACCAGTAATGGCAGTATCAAGATCGGTTGAGCTGACAGACGAAATTGTTCGAGACATGCCCGATATGCTGGTAGCATCTGTTCTCGCAAGCAAATCCAGCTTGAATAAATCCGCAGAGGTATCTGATAAGCTAGATGCAAAGGCTCTCGTTCGAAAGAGCTTAGATCGAATTCCACAAGACTTACTTCGGTCTGATGAGAAGGTACGTAATTGTCGATATTTGCTGAACGGGCTCATGGTTCTAATGATACTGCAGATGACAATGCAGATTGTGCAAGAGCTAATCAAAGAGCAGTTACGAGTCAATCTTGATACTAAAGTCTGCGAAAATGAGGACGAGGATTTAACCGGGCTTCGGCGTGCAGCCGCCTACTTTGAGAAGCAAGTGTCGTTGGAAGCCACTCCTACTGGCGATTGTATGAGTGAGGAACCAAAGGCTGCAAATGAGTGGCTCGAGTTTGTGACGGAAGAGCAAGTTGCCACTATAGTCCACGAGATTTGGAGGGAAAATGGAAATCCAGATAGAATAGCGAAGCTACCTATGCCAGACGTTGCAGATAATGTCATTCTCGACAACGATTTGGATATGCTCACAGAAGTACAGCCACAAGAGCGAGTGACAGCTGAACAAAATATTCAAGCCGAATTGGATACTACAAATCAACAACCAAACTCCACCGCAGGTGGTCAACAAGAAATAGCAGCTGAGTTAGCGGCTGAGGTAGCAACTGAAGCACTTGTAACGCAAAGAATTGCTCGAACCCACCTCGGACAGCTACTGATGTCACTGATCCCTGAGCATCAAGGACGCGCAACAGACCAACTGTTCGACTCACTTCGTAAGCTACGACGCCAGCGAAACGAGCAGCAAAACTATTGGCGCATGAATGCAGGGAGCGAAATAAGTTCGAGTGAAGGCATAGCCCAAGACGATGACGATCACCAAAGCTCACTCAGCTCATCTGTTGATGCAGACGATAATATTCTCGCAGAGTTATCACTGCCTCAAACTAACAAGGAAAACGTTGAACCGATCACATCAACTGAGATAGATCGAAGCGATCCTTGTCTTCACAGCAATATTGAAGAACAAGGCATCCCGCTTCATGAGAAACACTTGCGTATGCCAGACCTGCGCGACTTTTCCTACAACAGTAGCATCAACAGCAGTAGCATTCGTAGTGCACTCAGCAGTGTGAAACCCCAAAGCAGCTGCGCCCTCAGTAGCAGGAGTTGCAATACTTCCTCCAGCATCGAAAACCGCCCAATACTCAATGTTGTCAACAGACGCATTCGGACAAACACGTTGCGGCGGCGGCGCTGTCGTTACCCTCAGTATTCGCGGAATCGAGCAAATCTCTCTGAGGGCGAAGTCGACCCGGGAGATGCGAGTGAAGGAGAAATTGTTGGTCAACGGCGTGACAAGTATGCACAAGCAACATTACTTTCCGGGGCAAGAAGCAGTGTGCAGTCGAAAAGAGATTCTGACTCGGAGGGTCTATACAGCTCTGTTGAATCGGGTGAATTGGATTCACATGGATTGCAAAGCTCTTACTCATCACGCGAGTCTGGGGAGCTCGCAGTCGTTCGACCACTACTGATACATCCACCTGTGAAATGAACGGCACGCTTAGACTTGCTGCTCGCTCCCTTCGTCCGCCTCACCAGGAAGAACGCGTGAGTCGTCGTCGAGTTCGAAAGAGAACGAGTTGTTGTCATCATCGCCATCAGAGCTCGCCTTCTGATACTCTTCCAGACCGTGAATCTTGCCATCGCTGAGGTATTCATCGACCTTGGCTGCTGCCGACTTCCCAACACCCGGGAGTGCCTTTGCCTGCTCGCCAGACGTCACAGGTTCGTTCAGGTTGCGCAGTTCCTTGGCGACTTTCATGCGTGAGATCCCCTTTTGCTTCTGCCCACTCTTCAACTCTTTCCCGCCTAGATCAACGAACTGATCGACAAGTTCCTTGTTGGCGGGGTTCTTGGCAGGGTTATTTTCCTTGATTACTTGAGTTTTCGGTTTGCTGGATTTCTCGTCAGAGTTGGTCGAGCTATCGCTGCGAGTACGCTGACGAGTGCTCCCCGAACTGGCCGGACTTGCATCACGAACGTTGCTAACTTTTCGCATCCGAGAAGCGAGCTGTCGGCGACGCTTTTTGTCAGCGTCGTCGTCCAATTTCTTCTGCCACTGCGGATCGATTCCCAAAGCTTGCTGTAGTTCTTCGAGCGCGTCGCTCACATTGACCTGTGCATGGATAAACTCTTCGTCATATTGAACTCAATACCTCAAAGAGATAGATGGGGACGCCATCACCTTTCCGTCCTCACGTGAGTTTTGGAGTGCCTGGACGGCTCGGAAGCGCCCTTCAAGAGGATCCTGAATTTGGCAAGCTGGATGTCAGCACCTAGACGTTCGTGGTGGGGAATCTTCATCCATCGATGTACCTGGGGCATCACAAGATGAGCAGCCTCGCATTTGGCGACCAGGTCTGCCAGCACGCGTTGGGCCTGTCGGAGCGTCATGGAGAAGGGAACGCTCTACAAGCGAATGCTGATTTTGAAAGTGAGCGTATTGGAAACCCAAAGAAAAAAGAGTGGGCGACAGGATGTTCCTGTCGCAGCGACGACAACCTAACGGGTCGATCGCACTCGAGTTTGCCGTTCTCCATAGTCCTCCCTAGATGTGTAGCTCCTACTTTTTCGCGTTCTCACCGCACTCACGCAGCGCAGCCTGGAGCCCTTCGTTGAGGATCTTGTCGACCATGGCGGCTGAGGCCTGCCCCACGCCTTTCAGCTTCCGCGCCTGGGCGCCCGACTTGATGACCTGGTCCGTGTCGTGCAGCTCCTTGGCGACGCGCAAACGCGCTCGACCTCGGTGCGTGAACCCCTTCTTGATCTCGAACTTGGCGAGCTCCGTGAACTGGTCCACCAGGGACTGGTTCTCCTCGCATGCTGCCGGCTCGGCGCCTTCTTCTTCGTCGTTGGCGCTCTCATTGGGCTCGTCCGACTCGGCTGGAGTCGGAGGCGAAACTGGAGCCTTCTCCTTCGCCTTGGACGACTTGCCACGCTTGGCCTTGGGGTGGATGGCGTCCACCGCTTCCTGCTTTCTCTTACCTCGCTTGGCTGGGACCTTACGCTTGCCCTTGGCTGCCGTTGGCGTCCCGCCGAACTTGCTGGTCAGGATCTTGAGCGCCTCGTCCATCTGCTGCCGCCCCTAAACTCCACCAGAACGAGCCCAGTTCGATCAGCTGAGAAGCCCTGCAGACTCGCACTCACGACACCAACCATTTCGTGGTGGTTGACGCTCCTGAGCGCGTCCAGCGCCTCCGCGAGCGCGTCCCACGGGTCCTGCATCGCACCGTTAGCTTCAGAGATCGGTTCAAATCTCGGATTATCAAGCGGAAAGCCCACCGCCGGCAGCCTGAGGCCCGCCTCCTCGCACTTCATCACCAGATCCGAGAGGATCGCCTCCGCCTGCTTGCCCAGCATCGCTCGTGGTTTCTTCTCGCTTGGCTCTGCTCGATCTGCTTCAGGTCGAGCAGCTATGCTGCAGCTTCAACAATGGGATGGGCTAGAAACGCTGTGTCGCCCCAACGCCCTCACTTTTGAATTTACCTATACTCACATCTGGTCTAGAACGCATATAACTTCCTACTGCAGCTATATAAATTTAGCGAGAACTTTAGTTTGAACGCACAAATTCAGAGAGGCCGCTGCCTCTCCATCCCGCGTTTCTTCTGTTGGCGCCACATTCCCAGGCGCGAACCCTCCAGCAGCAGCCAAGCGCGCTCGACGCGAGTCTTCAGCGCCCTCCAGACCCCCAGCTAGCGCTCCGACCGCCATGCAAACACCAGTGGCGGCTTCTCCTGCCTCTCGCGGTCTCTCAGAGCCGTCGGCAGCCTCTCCCGCCGCTCTGGAGCCCACGCAAGCGGCCGACTCGTCCAGCCGACCGACAGACGCCAAGACCGAGACGGACAGGGAGAGCGTCGGCTCCAGCAACTCGGCACGACCGCAGGAGAGCGATGGTCAGACAACAGAGTCGGCTGCTGAACCTGAGGAGAAGAAACAGCGGCAGCCCATGGCCAGGAAGTCGCCGGCCGCCAAGATGCCCAGCAAGGCCAAGGTCGCGGCCAAGACCGTCGACGTGGTGGCCTCCAAGCAGCGCGGCAGGCCCAAGACGCCGGCGCGCGAGCCCAAGATCAGCAAGGCGCTGTCTTTCTCGGCCTACAAGGTGCGCGGCGAGCGCTCGACGACGCTCCGGGCGTTCCAGGACAAGAAGCAGGACGCGGCGCCCAAGGCTCGCACTGGGTTCGCATACACGCCGTACAAGGGCCCGCTGCCGCCATTCTCCAACTCGCTGTTCGCCCCCAAGGAGATCCAGGCGCTCGAGCGACTCGAGAACAAGCAGCCCAAGCCCAACCAGCCCGTGACCCCCGTCGCCAAGAAGCCGTTCCTGGTCAAGGGCAACGGCATTGCCGGAGGCGTGGTCGGCCGCGGCGCCGCCGAAAAGGAGAACACGCCGGCCAACACTGCTGCTAACACCACCGATAAGAGAGCTCGCCGTCCGGCGAAGCCGGTGGAAGCGACCAAGAAGCAGAAGAAGGTGCTTGACACGGGACGCGTGTCGGTCATGAACAAAACGACGCTGTCGTTCCAGGCCAAAATGCGTGCCGAGCGACGCGCGACGATCGAGAGCTCGAGCAAGTCCAAGGCCCAGCTCGCGCGGCAAAAGGCACGGCGATCGACCCCTGCTGTCACCGCAAAGCCCAGCCATGCTGCTGCAAGCAGCTAGTGCGCGCTCGTCGCTAATGCGATGGATCGTGTACGTTATATTTTTCAGGTAGGTAATGGTAATGCATTTCATGTGAGCTCCTCGGGATCGCGACACTTTACAACTTTCTTGCACTTGAATGCTGCTCGGCGTCATAAGCTGAGCAACATCTTGTTGACAACCAGCCGTTCGTCTACATCTTTCAGCATCAACATGGTCCAAAGATGTCAATGTGACTCCAGCATGCTATTGATCGCTAAGACCTCGTCCGTATCTGCAGGCTACAAACGCAACCATGCACGACACTCGTCCTCCACTACCGCCACTACGGATCACACCAACCGTCTCCTCCATTTGCTTCTCTCTCTGCCCTTGTGCTCAAGGCGCGGCTTGCCCACGCTTGCTCTTGGCCAGCACCCTTTCGATAAAAGCGGCCACCTTGTCGCCGATCATGCCGACTCCCTTGGCGTCCTTGCCGCTCTTGATTTCCGACGTTGCGTCTCGCAAGTGGCGAGCCGCACGCGCGAACGTGATGCCACGACCAGTGTGACGCTTGGTGAGCTGGTCCTCGGCGTAGTCGGTGATCGCGTCCACCAGGTACTGGTTGGCGATGACCTTGGCCAATTTGTGGCGAATGTCACGGATGATTGGGGCCGAGTAGTGGTCGCGATCGCGGCGCCCGAACTCGCTGGTAGCACGACGCTTGCCGCGCTTCTGCTGGTCGTTGTCTTCCTCCTCCATGGTCTCGTCCTCATCTTGGGCGACGCCACCTTCCTCGTCTTCTTCGTAGCCGTCCTCCTCGTCTTCGTAGTCCTCGTCGCTGTCGGCGTGCCCTTGCAGTATGATCTGGTCGATCTTGGCAGCAACTTGGGGGCCCACCATGGCGATCTGCGTTGCGTCACTACCCGACTTGATCTCGTGCTCCGAGAGGCAGATCTCCTTGGCCGCGCGTAGGTGCGAGATGCCCTTGCCTCGGTGGCCCGAGTGGAGGTGGCTGTCTCCGTAGTCGATCAGAGCGTTCACAATGTCCTGGTTTGCCGGGTTCTTGGCTGGGTTCTGGAGGAGAAACTCCACGATCGGCGCCAGGCTGCCACTGGGACGTCGAGAGGTCGAGCTGCCAGAATCACGGACGATCTTGCCATAGTTGAGGATTTGGTCGATCTTGTCGGCCATCACGTCGCCAATGAGCGGGATCGCCTGGCGCGCATCGGTCGCCGACTGGATGACCGTGTCCGCGTTGTGGATCTCGCGGGCCGATCGAAGGTGCGAGACGCCCTTGCCCGAGTTACCGAAGACCAGCTCGTGCTCGCCAAAGTTGGCCAGCGCGTCGACGACCTGCTGGTTCTCGGGGCACTTGGCCGGGGTGTCGCGCACACTCGCCACGAGCTCGGACACGGCGTGGTTCTGGTCGCTCACGTTCATATTGAAAGTGTCGTCCTGGACCTTGCCGGTGCGGAGGATGTCCTCGACTTGGCCCGCCATTTTGGTGCCGACGTAGTCGACGCCCAGGGCGTCTGCCCCCGTGCGGATCGGCTGGTCGTAGTCGCGGATGTACTTGGCGGCTCGCAGGTGAGACGTGCCCTTGCCCGTGTGCCCGCGCTCGAGCTGCTCCTCGCCGTACTTGAGGAACGCGTCCACCAGCTTCTGGTTCTCGGGGTTCGTGGCTGGCTTCTCGCGGATCTCCTTGGCGAGGCGAACCTGGTGCATCTCGCCCTCCTCGAGCCCTCGCATCTTCTTCTGGGCCTCGTCCTCGTCGCTCGGGTCTCCGTTCGCGCTCTTGTCGAACTTGCGCTTGGCTCCTGCTTCGTGCGCGTACAGCTTGGCCAGGCTCGCCAACGCACGCTACCTCGTCGCCAGTCGAAGCCATGTTAGATACCGACGAATACCAAGCGAGCTGCTCGCAGGCACGAACCTTATGGTCTCCGTTGCACAGACTCAGCGCTTTGGACACGTCGCTCATGAGCTCGTAGTCGTCCTGCCCGACAAACGGTCAACACTAACATCTACTAATTCATGAAAACGCACTCGTGCTGGCTCACCTCTGGGACCGGCTGCGAGCTGCTCTTGCACTGAGCCATCACCTCCTGCACCGACTGCATCTGGGTGTTCGCCATCGCTCTTGTCGTTTTCGTTGTCGCTGCTGCTGCTGCTGCTGCTCCTTTCTTCTCGCTCTGCTTGCTCGCCGGCAAGTTCTCAACTGGCAGGGAATTCGCGAACGCCGGAGCTGCGGTGCCGAGCCGAAATGTTCCCAACTGCCGCATTTGCGCGCGACGGGGACTGCGACAGCGCCGCGAGCGACACGACGGTCGGTCTTCAGCGGCAATATCTACCCACTAACTCTCGGTCAATGCATATCAGCGAGTCGTGGTCGCGAGATGGAGTCCAAGCGGCTGCACTCCACGGTTCACGGC
Organism: Phytopythium chamaehyphon; assembly: GCA_023334415.1. Lineage (NCBI taxonomy): Eukaryota > Oomycota > Peronosporomycetes > Pythiales > Pythiaceae > Phytopythium > Phytopythium chamaehyphon. Next base: position 70,415 of record JAASGX010000001.1, on the reverse strand, counting down.
CCGGGAGCTTGCTCAAGCAGCATTGGAGCCTTACCAAGCTCGCCGGCGCGGCGATACCATGTTCGAACCTCGTGGGCACGGCAGGCTAGTGACCTTGCACTAACTGTCAAGACGGTTGGCTTGTGGCAGAGCCGACAAGGAAATTGCAAACACGATAGAGGAACAGCACAGGCCCGCAGGCCACAGGCATGATCATGCGGAGCATCGTCATCAAAAACCACTAGTCTTGGATATCGAGTTTGCAACGCGAAGGCTGTGCGCGTCCAAGCAGCAACAGGCGGCTGCGTCGTTGCGACAGCGGCAACAACAGCTACTAGTTTTTAACCATGAACTCTGCAAGTGCGCCTTACCCGACCGACGGCACCACCAACTTCGGCAGGCGTTGGGGGGTCTTCGGGAGAACCTGGGTGCTTTTCAACGTGAACAAACCCGTTTCTAGGCGTGGGAGTAATCTAGTGGGAGTTGCAAATCATCGTGGAGAATCTAGCGTTGGAGCTGCAATCATCATGGAGGATCTTGCATTTACATCTCCGAGGTGTGTGGGTTTGCCAGTCGTGGGAGACTTTTCAAGGGACCTATGAGAGCGTATTAGTGCTGAAGCTCGCCTGGCACTCATGAGGACGAAAGCGGCGAGCCTCGGTTGTGTGTGTGTGTGTGTGTTGAGCGTCAAACTGTTGCGACGCGAAACAGTTCGGGCAGAGTTACTGTAACATACGACAATAGGGCATTGGTGGCGCCCGCCTAGCGCGTGGTACGTATTGGTTCCGAAGCGTTCGTTAATTGAGCCAAGAGCTCCAGGTCACAGCAGGTATCTAGTACATACTGGGTGCTCGGCTGGCGCTTTTGCCCTCCTCATCGGTACAGAATTGCTGCGTGCCAAGTTGGAAAAAGCACTACCCTCGAGAGAACACCAGCTTTTTCCGTTCGCCTCCGACCATCGGACTTGCCACTCAACGCGCAGAGATGGCTACAGTTCGGCCCGCACTTCAACTTGCGCCGCTTGGCAGACCACTCATCAGCCGTTCGGAACCCGGCGCTTCTCCTGAGAACGAAGCGACGCGACCTTTTCCGCCAATCAGCGCTCGCGAGTCGCCGCGTCAGCAGCGCGACGCTCTCAGATTGGAAGGACGCGTCTCTCGCCATGAGTGAGCAGAACGCGTAGCTCCTCACCTGCCACTCTGCCACTCTGCCACTCTGCCATTTTCTCGCTGGCAGCTCAAGCCCAGGCCCAGGCCCAAGCCCAGGCCCAAGCCCAGGCCCAAGCCCAAGCCCAAGCCCAAGTCTTCAAGCCCAAGCAGACCACAGCAGGTCCGTAGACAATGGCGAGCGACAGGTCGGCGCTGCCTTTGCTGCGGTCGACGCCGCGCTCCAGCGACCACCGCGAGGGGCTGCTGGGCTCGCTCCAGGACGTCGTGCGCAGCGACCGCTTCCGCCTCCGCTCGCTCGGCTCGGTGCTCGGCTGGATCGCCGTGGGCAGCGCCGTGAGCCTGCTGACCAACCACGGCCTGCAGCTGCAGCAGCAGCCGGCGGTGCAGGACTTCACGCACGGCGGGCTAGCGCAGCACGCGGTGGAACACGAGCTCGACCTGCTGGCGTCCTGCTCGTCCACGGGGAAGCCCGACAAGGACATCGTGCCGGACTACAAGGGCAAGGGCTGGATGCTCGGCGGGCCGGACCCGGAGGTCCTGCTGACGACGCTGCCCGAGGCCAAGTCGTTCGCGGACCTGCCCGAGCACTGGGACTGGCGAGACTTCAACGGCACGGGCATCAGCCTGACGACGAGCGTGCTCAACCAGATGACGCCCAAGCCCTGCGGCTCGTGCTGGGCGTTCGCGACCATCAGCTCGCTCTCGGACCGCATCCGCATAGCTCGCTTCAAGAAGACGGGAAAGCTTGGGCCCGAGGTCGTGCTGTCGCCGCAAGTGCTCCTCGACTGCGGCATGCGCTCGTTCGGCTCGTGCCGAGGCGGAGACCCGCGGTTCGCGCACCAGTGGATCCACGAGAACGGCATCGTCGACTGGACGTGCAACCCGTACATCGCCTCGCACCCGTCGTGGATGGGCGGCGGCGACTGCGCGGCGACGCAGTGCCACATGTGCGCCCTCAACGGCTCGTGCTACGTGGTCGAGAACCCGCGCAAGTACCACATCAGCGAGTACGGCACGCTCAACTTCACCAACTCGGACGAGTTCCAGCTGCAGGCCATGAACGAGATCTACCACCGCGGCCCCATCGTCGTGAGCATGTACTCGCTCACGCCCGAGTACCGCAACCACCAAGGCGGCTACATCTTGCGCGACTCGAACAAGTACCCCGGAACCACGCACGTCGTCAGCCTCGTGGGCTGGGGCACCGACGAGAAGTCGGGCGTCAAGTACTGGGTTGTCCGCAATTCCGACGGCACCAACTGGGGCGACGACGGCTTCTTCCTCGCCGAGCGCGGCGTCAATATCTACAACATCGAGACCCACGCTGCCTGGGCCGTCCCCATCGTGTAAGGAGCGCGTTGTCAAGGTATAAAGTTTTGCGCGTTGCGTTCTCTCAAAGGTTTCGTGCAACGTCTCGCATTATCTAGTCAACCTAACCATTGCAATGCCGTTGCCTCGTTACTCTGCGCTCTACCGACGCGAGCTCCATGAGAAGAACGCGAGAGAACACCAACACCTCCAACGCCATCATGACGAATGCGTCTGACGTGTCGTCAACATGGCTACACTGACTGCCACGTACCCTGATGCTCCTCAGACTACCCCATCTGACTCTGATCCAGTCTTGGTGACCGCCACAAACCAAAATGCTGGCGCGCTGCTGCTCGCAGCTGGTCCGCGGGCCTCGCCGCGCGCTCTCGGTGCTCTCGGGTGTGTCCGAGGACCTCCTCATCAGGTGCGACCCGTCTCAGGCCCCTCTCGGCCTCCAAGATCTGCTTGCTGACCGTCTGGCAGCACGAGCATCGGCCACCAGATCGGCGGCGCGTCCCACGCCGCGCTCGTCGACAGCCTCGTGCGCGCCAACGTCGTGGCCGACGGCTCGCGGCTGGAGCGCGCGCTGCGGGCGGTGGACCGGCGGGACTTTGTGCCGGCGGATCTCAGGGCCAGCGAGGCCGCGTACGCCAACCGGCCGCTCAAGATCGGCGTGGTGGCGACCATCTCGACCCCGCAGCAGCACGCGCAGGTGCTCGCGCTGCTCGAGCCGCACCTCCAGCCAGGGATGACGTCCGTTGACATTGGATGCGGCTCGGGTGTGCTCGTGGCGGCCATGCTGAGGCTCGTGGGGCCGACCGGGGCCGTCACGGGCGTGGACATCGTGCCGGAGCTCGTGGAGTTCTCCAAGCAGAACCTCAAACACAGTCTCCGCGACGACGCGGGACTGCTGGCGGCTGCCAAGATTGTCCAAAGCAGTGGGAAGCAGACGAAGGCGCTTGGGTTGGACGATGCGGGCCAAGGGGAGCAGTACGATTGCATCCACGTCGGAGTTGCGGTCGAGACCAAGGCAGAGGCGGAGGCTTTCCTCGACTTCCTCAAGCCTGGCGGCGGGCTGCTCATCCCTCTTGGCTACGCGAATGCCGAGCAGAAGCTGGTCAAGGTGAGCGTACCAACACAAAGTAGTGTCCAGGTGAACTGGAATTACTAACTTCGTTTGTGCAGATGACCAAGCACACGGATGGCTCCGTTGACAAAGTTGACGTCATGAGCGTGCTATGCCAGCCGATCTTGGACAGTGCGCCAGTGGAAGTCGTAAAGGAGACTCGTGCGGAGAAACTCCAGCGGGTCGAAAAGGAGCTGACTGCGTGGCGCGATGCGTTCGAACGCGACACTGGGCGAAAGCCAACGAGAGCTGACATGATGGAAAACCCGACATCGAAAGAGCTGTTCCAACAGTTTGCTACGTTGCGCAAGTAATTTTTGATTTCAAAGCGTTGAAGCTAAGCATAACGAGACGTCCCTACTCAAAATCCATTGTGATCTCACCGTTCCAATGCTACCATAACCTCAAACAGCGACCTGGGCCGCCTTGGTCTTGGCAAGCAACTGCTCGGCAAGACCGATCTGCTCGGCGATGTGCTGGCGCTGCGTCGTTGGGTCGTACTTGGCAGGATTTGCAGCCGTCACAAACATCGGGAGAGGAGCTACGACCGTGTCTCCATCGGCTCCATTGAAGCGCACAATCGACTGACGCTTGCGCTCCGAGTTGACCACGCGGTGCTGGTGTTCATGATTGTTAGGAAAAATGTTCACTGCATGCACATTCAAACTAGAAACCAAACACACGCAAAGGGTCCTCACCTCGGTAGCAACCAACACGCCATTTGTCCATCGCTCAAGCATGTCTCCAACCATGACGAAGATGCGGTCATCGCAGACCGGAGCTTCCACCCACGTACCCTTGCGGTTAAGCAAGTGCAGGCCCTCGCCGTTTTGATGAATGAGAGTAAAGCACTCAAAGTCGGTGTGCGATGCGATGCCGACAGTCGAGTTCTTGACCGGTGCATCAACCTCCGGGTACGTGAGCAAGCGCATGAAAGCCTCAGCTTCCTCTGACACATGTTGCTGCGGACAAAACCCACCCTATGTTAGCATGGCAGTCGTCGTCGATGAATTGCAATAGTCGCGCACATAATTACCATGAAAGTGTCGGCGGGCAGGCCAAACATCTCAGCAAAGCTCTCGAAGAGCAGGTGCGAAAGGCGCGTCGTGACTTCGTATAGCTCGTAGACGTCGCGACGGAACTCGGGCAGCTCTTCTGGCCACGTGTTGGGCCCAAGACTCGACCCCTCTTTGATGTACGACACCGGCAGCTCGCGCGCGAGGTCAAATCCCTCGAGATGGGACACCACGTCGGGTTGGTACTGCACGAACGAGCGCATCGTCAATGACCTGTGACCGCACCAAGCTGCAGTTGGCGTCGACTCGTTACCGACGGCTCCTCGAACATGGGCGTCCACCCTCTGTTGTTCGGCGTCTTCTTGTTGTGATACTTCATCTTGACTTCGTCCGGGAGCGCCAGGAAGTCGTCCGCGCGCCTGTACGCCGCCTCGAGCAGCGGCTTGGGCAGCACGCCGGCCACGGGCACCGTGAAGAACCCGTGGTTCACACAGGCGGCCCTCATCTCGCTCAGCACCCGAGCCTTGACGGCCATGTCCGCCGGCTTGGCGCCCAGCAGCGGCGCCACGTCCACCAGCGGGAGGCTCGCCAGTTCCACCTTGGCCGCCGTCATGACGGCCTGCGACGCCCACGAGCGGCGCCCAGCGCCCTGTAGCAGCCCGCGCCTAGATGAGGACCACATGGCGACGCCCACGCACGAGCAGGCAAGTCGGCAACTGACGCGTCCTAGCAGCTCCGCGCTCGTGACGACAGCTTGCGCGTCACTAGGCGCAAAAGGTCATCTCATCAGCGCTTCCAGGCTGCTTGATGCCTGCTCCCCAAGATAAACTTTAGGTTCGGAACGACGGTCCCGAACCCAAAACAGACACTAGGGACGAAGCTGTTCGCCTGCATTTCCAGGCAAAACGCTTTCCACCCAAGGCGATGGCGTACCTGGCGGGCTCGACGCACTTCAACAACTGGATCTTCTCGGTCGAGGAGCTGGCGCTGGCGAGGCGCCTGGGGCTGCTCAAGGCCAAGCGCGCACTGCGCCTGGAGCGCGAGCGGCAGCAGCAGCAGCCGCAGGAGGCCGCGACGCTGCGCGCGAGCCGCAAGCCGCGGTCGTTCGCGGCGCTGCTGCCAAAGTCGACGACGGCCGAGCGCGACGCGAACGACTGGAACGACGCGGTGCCGGCGGACGTGGAGGCTGAGGAGCAGGGCGAGGAGAAGGAAACGCTGAAGCTCGAGCCGCTGCTCGAGTTCCTGGCGCCCGAGCAGGAGGCGCTGCTGCGCGACTTCTACGAGGAGAAGATCCAGGAGAGCTGCAGCCAGCAGTTCCTGCGCACGTCCGACAAGGTCAAGTGCTGCGCCGTCATGCTCTACAAGCGCTTCTACCTCTCCAACAGCGTCATGGAGTTTCACCCAAAGTTCATCGTCCCCACGGCCATCTACGTCGCCGGCAAGGTCGAGGAGCAGTACATGTCGGTGGACACCGTGGCCGACCAGCTACACGTCGATCATAAGTTCATCATTGGACACGAGATGGTCCTGCTCGAAGGCGTGCGCTTCCAGCTCATCATGTACCACCCGTTCCGCGCGCTGCTCGGATTCATGGGCGACTTCCAGGGCTTTGCCAAGGCTGCGCTTTCCAAGGAGCTGCCCGCAACGCTACTGCAGAAGCTGCACGCCAATTCCACCGTCATCCTCAACGAGCTTTTGCTCACCGACTTGCCGTTGACGAACTACCCTGCCTTCCTGGCTCTAGCATCGCTCGCGATGGTTGCTGACGAGCTCGGGGATCACCCGGAATCAAGTGAGGTGACGGCGAGCAAATCGGATGTGATCGAGTTCATTCGTCGCAGCAAGTTCTCGCAAGGAAAGTCTGTTGACGAGGTCACTAGTCGAGTGAACGCAGTCGAGAAGGTGTACCGTGAGGACAAGCAGCGCCGCGCCACGCTCGTCGAGGATAAAGAAGCTGCTGATGCACGCGACAAGCAGATCAAGCTCATTTACAAGAAGCTCAAGAAGTTCCACGAGGACGACAAGAAGGAGAAGAAGAAGAAGGACAAGGGCGGTGACGACAAGAAGCGGAAAAGCGACAAGAAGGACGACAAGAAGAAGGCCAAGAAGCACAAGAAGGAGAAGAAGTGAGGCCGTCGCGCTATAAAGTCATGCATTTATCAACGAGCTTTTTTCGTTAGGCTGGATGACTAGTCTTTGGTCTGGTCGTCGTCCTCGTCCTCGTCCTCGTCCTCCTCCTCGTCTTCCTCGCTGCCTTCCTCCTGCTGGTCAGCGGCCATCTTCTCGCCTGTTATAGTCAACAAACACGGCAACGTCAGCCGAATGCCGCGATCCATACAAAGCCACGGACGGTGAGGAACGCACGCAGGATCTCGACGATGGCGTGCTGCGTGCGCTTCTCGAGCTTCTTGAGCAGCGGCGCGATATCTCGCTCGATGTCCCAGTTGGCTCGCTTGGGCGCGAGCGTGAGCTCTTCCTCCTCCTCCTCCTCGTCCGTGTCCGCCGCTGGCTTGTCGCCCTCCTCCATCTCCTCGTCGCCGGTCGCCACGAGGCTCAGCTTGGCCACGTCGGCCGCCTCCTCGCCCGCGCTCTCGTCCTTGGCGCTCGCGCCCTCGGGCTCCTGCGCCTCCTCGGCGGCCGCCGGCTCTTCCTCGCCGCGCAGCTGCCGCTCCTTGCGCGCCTTGGCCTCCCGCAGCAGCTTCAGCCGCTTGGCGCGCGGCACCTCGTCCTCCGCCATGGCTTTGGGGTCGACTTGCCAAAATGGACAACTTTTGAGTTTGACTGGGGTTTTGTATGCAACAACCCCAATTTCAAAATTGAGTCTGAGCGGTGGCGACAATGCCGACGAGTCGTGTCTTCATTCCCTTTGCTGTCGGCAATCACGTCGCCTCCATGGCGAAATACTAGTTGTTTGGGTGCAGTGTGCGGGCAAATACTAGCATTGCAAAGGGCGCCCTCCGCCGACGGACGACACCCTTTGCTGTACGCTAGGCTCTGGTTTGAATTTTGCACAACTTGCTCGCGCATTCACAGTCGCAAGCGCTGGCATTGGAGTGTCAATCGTAGCTTGCGCGTTTGCAAGCCACTGCGAAAGCACAGTTCACTTAGCAGAAATGTGCGTTTCTTCATGAAAGCATGGGAAGAAGTGCTGCAATGAAGCAGAAGCAGTGAATTCCTCGGGTGCAGCTGGGCCATGTTGTTCACAGTCTGTGTGTGTAGAAGATGTGAAGAAGCATAGGTGTGAGCTTTAATTCGCCAGTGCCAAAGCGACACCACATCCACGATAGAAAAACACGCGAGGTCGGTGGCGTCGCGAAACATTTCGTCTTGCGGCACAGACGCCACTACGTCAGTTAGCACCCTAAGCACCCTAGACTAATTGGTATCATTCACGCGGCGGTCGTTTCTATTGACCGTAAAGCCCTGTCGCCATGCGTGACGCGCGAATTGGCCTGAATCCCAAGCTCACGTTTCTTGGTCCCGTCCGACCGTCAAAAGGCATCACGAGCAACGTCATCCGCATTCATGACTGTCGTCATGGTGTGTCTTCACGGTGTCCATGAGGATGTTTGTGTGCAAAGCAATGTTTGAGCCCCAGCCAGCACACTATGAACGCCCAAAGACTCAAGAACTCGAAAAGAAAAGACCGTGGCATGTTGTTATCTCCACCTCCGACATCACATACAGAATTACACACTGACCCCCACCGACGAAAAGCCCCTTGGGTGCGCGGGACACCACTCCGCGTCACTGGCACCCTCCTGCACCGCTTTCAGCCGTTAAATAGAAAGCTGGAGCGCTCGCCCGCAGCCGCGCGGCGACCGGTCATCGAGACAATGCAGCCCGATTGTCGGTCAACCGCGGACAGATTCGTCTGGCCCGAAAGCCATTCGGCGGCGGAACGATGGAGTCGACTCAACTTGGGATTCATTCTCGCGTGGTCACAATGACTTGATACCTCAGTCGGTCATGGCTTGCTCTGCTTCTTTCCTGGCTGGTTTCCCGGCGGGGTCTGAAGCTCCGTCGGGCCGATCAGCGTGTCCTTCTCCGTGTTGTTGACGCGGTGGGGACGCTGCACACCGACCCGCTCACTCTCTCCTCCTCGCCACGCAGTCATAACGTCGCGCACTTGGATGCTTGGCTCTCTCCGTAGTCGATCTCTCCTTGAACTTGAACTCGCTTGGACCGCCATCGTCGTTCCGAAGTAGCTCGTCGAGGTTGTCGAAGAAAACTTAGAATCACATTTCGAACGCACGGCAAAATAGAACAAAGAACTGCTGATTTTGTCTGCACCGCGCGGAGCAACGCCGTAGAGGAAGCTGCTCCGACTGCGTCTGTCTTGTGTTGTTCGTCCATTCTCCTCGACTGGATCGACTCCAGAGGGTTCCACACGCCCAATGCCGTCGCAGTCCATCACCATCACTTTCCTTGGTCCCAGCACCAGATCACCTCCAACTCCTCCACCGCTTGTCACCACCTCCATCCATCCGTCGCCATCTCGTCTTGCCTTCATCGTCGTCGTCGTCTTCCCTTCTCTCTCGATCACTGCCTTGCCGTCACAAAGACCGCAGGGCAGATCCGTCAGTAGTAGTGGAGCTTTACTTCGTGCCCTCAGCCTGGCGAAGATGGGCCGAGCAAAGGCCCTTACGACGGCACGGCTTCTCGCAGTTGTCGACCGTGCAGCGCTTGCCGCCACCATGGGTCGCGCAGAGGCCGCCACCGCGGTCGTTGCGCATGCAGCCTGGCACCTCACAGAGGCGCGAGCCACCGTGGAGCGCGCAGTAGTCGCCACGCTGGGTGCCCTTGTCACAGCCGTCGAACATGCAGCGCTTGCCGCCGCCGTGCGAGCGGCAGAAGCCGCCGCCCTGCGAGCTGCGCATGCAGTTGGGGAACTGGCAGCGCGGGCCGCCGCCGTGGGCCTTGCACAGGAAGTTCGACTGCGCGGCCTTGTCGCAGCCCTCGTGGCTGCAGCGCTTGCCGCCGCCGTGGCGGATGCACAGGTTGCCGCCCTGGCTCGACTTGTCGCAGCCCTCGACCGAGCAGCGGCGACCGCCGCCGTGCGAGATGCAAAGGCCGTTCGAGCGCGAGCGCTTGTAGCAGCCCTCGGCCTTGCAGAGGCGGCGGCTTTTGACCTCACCGGCGGGCTTGGTCTTCATGAGGTTGGCCTCCGGGTGGCGCGGACCGACGGGCATGAGCAGGTCGTCCTCGGTGAAGTCGCCGTCCAGCGAGTCCATGAGCGACTCGATCGGGGTGCTGGCGAGGATGTTGAGGTTCAGGATGCCGTCATCCTCCTCCTCAAGCGCCTTCTTGTCCGCGAGCTTGTCCTCGGGCGTGTCGACGAGGAAGCTGTAGAGAATCGACATCTCGGTGCCGTCGAAGCCGTCGTCCAGGTTGACCAGCTCGGCCTTGTCCTTGGCGATCGTCTCGGCGTCGTCCGGCAGCGAAAAGTCGAGCAGCTCCTCGAGCTCGGCGGCCTCGAAGTTGTCGGCGGCCGAGACGGCAGCGGGCTTGCTCTCCTCCTGCACGAACTGGTCGGCGCCCAGGCCGAAGCTCATGAGGTCGGCGTTTCCAGTCGCGGCAGCCGGCGCGGCTCCGCCCATCCAGGGCATGGACGGCAGGCCGCTGCTGGCCTTGGCCGGGAAAGACACGAAGGGCAGCGCCGGGGGCGGCGCCGCCATCGAGAGCATGCTCATGCCCTCGGCGGACCCGAAGGCCGCGCCCATGTCGCCCATGGCCCACGCGGGCGCGCCCGCGCGGCCGGCCTTTCCTCCGGCGCTCACCATCATGGCGGCGCCCGTCTTCATGTTCTCTGCAGGCTGGTACCCGGCGAACAGCGCGACGGCTGCCGGGCCCATGGCCCCCAGAGAATCCCTCGATTCAATGGGTCGGCACATGCTTCAGTGCCGCTGGTTAGCTTGGCGTTAGCTCTTCTCGCTCTCGATGCTCTCGACGCTTCTTTCCTCCTAGCGCGTTCTACCGCAAATGGTCGGCCCAAGAGAAGCGCACGGGGAGCCCGGCCGACCACAGGACTTGCGAGGGGGAGGGGCGGCCGCCGGAGAAGGGGCTGGCGCGCGAGCGAGGGCTAGGCGCGGGGTAGGCGGGGCGGAACGCGCCTCCCATTGGCCAAAACGTCAAAAACAGGCACACGATTGGCTGGGATCGCAGAGAGTCAGTTGCGCGCGTCCTCGGCCCGTCTGCCCGTTTAGCGGCGACTCTTGCGCTTTGTATGTCCGCGCGACAGGGGGGGCGAATAAGCGACAGGGACGCATAGAAACGAATCCATTTCCAGCGCAACAGCCCTACCCGCCGCCAACCCGCTGGAAATAAAGCTTGACCTTCTTGGGACTTGGCGAATGTATGGGGCGTCAGCATGCTCGGCCATGATCCGCATTGATGCCTCGGTTTGTTGGGCGGAAGCAGGCAGGAGATGACAGCGACGGCCTTGCGGTCGTAAACCGAGGCAGGCGCGGCCTGCGATGTTGCGCCAATCTTGCGCTCACTATGCCATGCAAACTTTGGGCGGCTTTTGTCTCCAAAGTATTGAACCCAGCGCTGTTTAGCTGGTGCCAACATGCCGTTCTGGTGATCTCTTTATATTCGTTTCGGCGCCAACGGCTCCAAAGCGTTTTTTTTTCGAATTGGGGTTCTCGACTCGCCGCTTGGATTTTCCTCTGCGAGTCGTTGCCTTTCGTGGAACGTCAAACTCTGGTCGGTTTGTTATGCTGTTTTGTCGGACAATTTGCTTGGGTAGTTTTTTTGGCGACGCCGTTTCACAAGCTTGGCAAATGCAACCGCCAGCTACATTCGTAGCACACAGGTCAATTAATCTCCAGCATTGCATCGCCATCGATTGCCCTCGTGGCATGTGCCCCATGTGGCTTTTTGGAGAAGTGGCTACGCTGCTGGTAATGTGCGGACGAGAGCTCCATCTGCTGCCGCCTTGAAAATTGTCTCGAGCCGCTCATATCAGAGCCGCCAGGACCACACAACGCGGTCGCTGCAGTGCAGCAGGTGCTCTTCGAGAGCAAGCCGCAAACGCGTTGAGGAGGGTCCATGAAATGAGCTCGCGCACTTGCAGCCATCACCGCTTTGCCGAGCACTCGACAGTCGCTGTTGAAGCCACAAGCAACAACTCAGGCGGCGGCATCGCATCAACGACGCAAATCCTTAACAAACAAATCCTTGCGTCGCAACGGGATCCGTCCAGCAAGCAGGTATCTCCGTGAAACACCTGCGCCAGCATGTTCACCTGGGATTGACACTACCTGCCCTTTACTCTATGGCGCGGTTGGAGCGAGACCAGTCACGAAACAATCCCGTGCGTGCATGCAAGCGTTCGACGCTGCTTGGTGCCCGCCAAACGAGCAGCGACAGAGAGATGCAGCGAGTCCCATTTTGCTTTGCATTTAACGCCGACGCCGATCAATCAAGTGGAGGCGGCCGAGCTGCCGGGATCAGCAATGCCTGTGCATGATCGCTGTTGAAGTTGCCTTCAGACTGCATGGACACGGAGCGCAGGCAAGCCGCAGCGCAGGCCCATGCCGTTGCCGAGGTTTGTCATGTGAGCAAGCATCCTGCTTCAGCGACGCAAAGACGTCGCTCCAAAGGATCGCGAGGCCTGTCACTCATCCGGGTGGGTGCGCTATCACTTGGGATTTGTATGCACCATGCGACATTGAGTTAATTTTGGGGCTCCCCCACAAAGACACGCGGCCAGTGGCAATACATGGCAAGTCCGGTTGAACTATTTGTTGCTTGCTGGCAACTAGCGAACCGACATCGTGACAGCGCTGCAACCAACCATCGGAGTGGGTCGGTCGGCAGCAAATGTCTTGGATAAAGTATTGGCGGCCAAAGCAGGCAGCACAATGTATTCGTGGGAGTGACGTCATGAAGCGTTGCACGAAGGTTTTCCCAACGATAGTATTTACGGTACGCGTCGTCCACTGCCATCCACTATCAAGCTGATAGTGTACAACAGTGGACGAGGATGGCTGTAAAACAATAACAAATTTGTGTGGAAGAAAATGCAGCTTCTGGGTGCCCTCCCTCTTCAACCAGGATCCACAGTATGAGCGCGCTGGCGGCCGACATGTCGGAGCGGCTGCTGCCGAGCGCGCCGCCGGTGGCGCGGCCCGCCTCGAGCGACGGGCAGACGCGCAGCCTGGTGCTGTCGGCGTGGCTGGTGGCGCTCTCGTCCTTCATGTGGGGCTACGGCGGCGCGGTGCTGAACGTGTGCATCGTGCCGAACGCCGTCGGGTCCATGCTGAGCGACATCAACCTGAGCACGGCCGAGCAGGAGGCGGCCACGGCGCTGGTCGTGATCGGCGCCATGGCCTCGGCCGTGACCACGGGCGGTGTGGGCGACCGCATCGGGCTCAAGAAGACCATCCTTCTCAACAACGCCTTCTTCGTGGCCGGCGGTGTCATCTGCGCGCTCGCCGTCTCCAAGCGCGCCATCTTCGTCGGCCGCACGCTCATCGGGTGCGGCTGGGTTATGTAAGCGACTATTTGAGCACATGCGAGGCTGATCTGCTACCTGTGAGCAGGCTTGCGTCGGGGATCGTGACCAACACAGTGCCGATACTGCTCAACGAGATCTCGCCCGTGCGCGCGCGGGGCCAGATCACGTCGCTGCACCAGCTGAGCCTGACCATCGGGAACCTGTTCACTGGCCTGCTGGGATACTACTTTGTCACACAGGTGCCGTCGGGCTGGCGCTGGCTCAACGCCTTCATGATCGCGCCCCCACTGCTGCAGTGCGCAGCGATGGCGTGGATCCCAGAGAGTCCGTGGTGGCTTATGAAGAATTACGGGCGCGATGAGGTAATGGAGTTCAAGTATGTAGTGCCGTGATACATCATGGCGGTGCTGATGACGAGCTATGGATGCAGACGCTCAAAGTGCTCCGGTACTTACGTGATGAGGCGCAAAAAGGCGCCATCGAGGAGGAAGTCCAAGACATTGCGCGAGTCATGGAACACCGTCGGCACGAGAAGCAGGTGACATGGTCCCACTTGCTCGCTCACAAACAGAATATCATCATGGGCTCTGTCCTGGTCTTCTTCCAAGCGTACGCTGTAGTTTTGCTAGCATTTCGAGGCAAATGCCGTCACTTACACCGTACCCAACGAACTCAGGATGACCGGAATCAACACAGTCATGTTGTACTCCGCCAAAATCTTCCACTTTGCTGGCGTGACCGACCCTTTCCTCGCGACCACTGTCGTGGGTTTTGTCAACGTGGGCGTTACGATCATTTCCGTCAAACTTGTGGATTCGTATGGCCGTCGTCCTCTGCTTCTTCTTGGAACTGCAGTCATGATTGTAGCACTTGGGGTGTTGAGCTGGTCACTGCTGTACTTGAATTCTCGTCTCGAGACTCAAGGAGCAGTCGCAGTTGTTGCTGTGCTCTTCTTCGTTGCTGGCTTTGCTGTCGGCCTCGGAGCTGTGGTCTGGTATGTGCTGGTATTGCAATTTATTACTCCGAAGCATAAGGCATGGTTAGAGCTAACACTTCATTTTGACACTAGGGTCATCCTTGGTGACATCACCCCAGTTCACATCCGCACCCGCGCGTTTTCGTTCTACATGGGCGTAAGCTACATCTGCAACATTGTGATTGCTGTCTACACTCTGTCGGCAATCAGCTTTCTTGGACGCGGAAAATATCCCGAGAAGAACGGAATTGCGAAGCTGTACTTGATCCTCAGGTATGTTCAATAGGATAGGTTTTCTCGCCCTCGGATGATACTAACCTTGCGATTGAATGAATAGTGGTGTTGCGATTCTGGCGCTCGCCTACATATTTGCCGGCGTTGAAGAGACCTCCCACATCAAGACGGCGCCGTCTAAATCTCGCGGATCTGATGAAGAGAACGGCTTGCTACGCGAAGATGAAAGCACTGGTGGCATTCGTGCCGAGGTTACCGAACTTTGAGCTCGTATGCCTACGTCTCAGGATCACATTAGCTGCCGCAGGAACACAGCATAGCACTTCCATTTCACACTCGTAATGCTTGGTGAATTACAGTTCAGTCACCTTTCGTGAAGCAAGCTTTGACGCAACTATGCCTGTTGCCTGACATCAGCAACCCGTATGCAAAAGCAACCTCGCGCTCTACTGGTATATTTGTTGTGCAAAAGTAAGCTCGCGCTCTGCTGGTATATTTGTGAACACTTTCGGCTTTGAAGGAGTTACTGGGGAGCGATCGTATGCGCGGCCTGGGCGAGTTCATGGATTGCCTTCGCTACCGACAGAAGGCGCTCACTGTGGTCTTGAGGCGTCAGCGAGCTAGTTAGCTGGTCAATTTTCTGTATCAAGTATGTCCACGTCATCACCGCAAACACCACATGCATTAGATCACATTTGCAGACGGGCATTGCTTCCGAAATGCAATCATCACAGTGCCAGCACGAGCATGCACACCGGAAGCCACAACTCAAAAGAAATGCGGGTGCTCCACCTGATAGAGGGCAGCCAGTGTCTGGCGCCGAGCAGCACTGACTGCCGAGTCTTCAACGACGCGGTCAGCTGCAACGTCCTCGCTTTTCCGCTTGGCTGGTCCTGCGGATCCACCTGTCTCAGCCAAAGTCGGGAAGGGCAACAACGACCAGCTTCCCGAGGCACCCGTACCACTGGGGTTTGCTGCAGCGGCGCGGCGAGCCTGCGCTTGCTCCAGCTCCTGCATCTCGCGAGCGCGCTTGGCCTCCTCTTCGAGACGAAACTGCTGCGCGATCCGATGCTTGCGCTCTGCTTCCTCCTGCTCCTCGCGCTCCTGCTGCCCCTTGCTCATCTTGGCCTCTTCCTCCTCCTGCTGCTTCTTGGCTTCCTCCTCCGTGAGGTAGTACTGCTCGCAGCTGACGCAATACGTCTGCAAAGCGGCAAAGCTGCGTATTAGTCCTAGCGCACTCACCAACCACCGGATTGCTTCCCGACCGACAGACAGACCCACCTTGCCCTGCTTGCTGCGGACGAGCGGCGTGAAGCAGTCCTCCATGGGGCAGGTCAGGCCTAGCAGGGTCCACCCCTGACACAGTTGCAGCGCTCGCGCTCAGCGGGAAGCCGCTCAATAACCGGCGCAGCTAGCGAGCAGCGCACCTGCAGCATCTTCTGGCCCAGCAGGTTGCTCGTGTCATCGCGCTTCTTGTACTTGGCCTCCGCCGCCGCCTAAACCCCCAGCAGCAAGCGCTGCATTAGTTGCGCACGCTCATCGTCATCGTTGCGGCCTGCAGCCCCGCCGAGCAGCCGCATCGGCAGCGAACGCACCGAGTCCATGGTCGCCATCCAGACTGTCTTGGCTGCTTGGACGATGATCACCAAGTCGCCAATTACATACTTTAGTTCCTCCACATTATCAATTAGTAAATACTATTCTTGATACGTAGCCCATGAGATATATATCTAAATTACACAATTTTATCATATTGTGGAGGTTTTGCAACTTTGGCGCCTTTTGGCAGGATGCGAGTTGTTCCCGCACTTTCGTGCTGCAGCATGAGCGACCAGGTGCGCGTGTGTCTCACGCGCTGCCCGCTGCCGCCGGCCGAGCCGCAGGTGCACTCGCTGCCGTGCCGCGTGCACCACGATGGTCCGGCGTCCATCAAGACCTACTTCCACCCCTCGGCCGGCGCCAGCGCCAGCGGTAGCGAGCAGGCGCTGACCGCCGAGTTCCGCGGCATCCAGCTGCAGGGCGAGCGCGTGGCCCTCTCGGCGCTGGGGCTCAAGGGTGCGCCTGGGCCCTCGTGGGCGTTTAAGCGGGAGGACTAAAGTACGGCGGCTGACTTGGCGCCAACGCGGCAGGGTTTGTGCTGGAGGACAGCGGGCTGGCCCACGGCGAGGACGACGGCCGCGTGTGGGAGGTCGAGCACCACTTCGACGAGATGGTCTGGTGGTACGTGGCGCCGTTGACGAGGATCCCGGCTGCAACCCTACGCATGCAGCGGGCGATGGCGTGAAGCTTTGATTCTGGGTGCCCGGCCCACCGCAGAGTGGCATTTCGGCTGACGCATTGGCGATTGCAAACGCTAAACCGCAGGGACGTGCCCGGCCACTCGACGAGCGAGCGCCACCACCTGCCGACGACGCTGGCGCACTGGGCCGCGCTCTCGACCGCGGTGCGTCCCCTGGTGGAGATTCACTCGGCCGCTGGTCATTGGCCTGCTACAGGATCATGAGCGTCGAGGTGGCACTCACGTCGGTTTGCCCGTTGTGATGCGCAGATCCACGAGTGAGGCGAGTCGACGCCAGGGTCGGAGTGACGTCAGGTTCATCGGCGCCGCCATTGCGGCTGTGTCGAAATTCGGTGCGGCTGCTGTGCGCCTCGCCTTACAGTTCCCCAGATTTAGATTTTCGAAACTTCCGTAAATACAGGTAAAACAAATAGCCTAAATGACCCAGCAGGCGTCATGGTGAGGGTTGCCTCCAGACTGCCAGTGCGCGCCGCATCCTCTCGGGCGCCATAGTCGGCGCCAGTCACTCCGGCGCTCGCTGACTGGCGGACGGCCGCGATCCGCTCGATGGCGACGCGCCTGCGCCCGGGCCCCGCGCCTCGTGACGCGGCGCCGCTGGCCTTCGCGCTCACTCGGCGATCATCGCGCCCCGAAGCGCCCGCCGCCCTCGCTCCGGACGCGAATCACGCGATGCAGCCGCGCAGTGGGACGCGCCGCTCCTCCCGCGACTCGTATCAGAGCGCAATGGACCGCGCGTGGGTCGCCGGCTGGGCCGCCAAGCTGCTCGTGCTGCCGCTGGTGACCGCCAGCCTCTGCGGCGCGCTCACGCTCATGCTGGGCGTGCACTGGCTCGAGGCGCTCGTGACGTCGACGACGGAGGCGGGCGACGGCGGTGAGCGCCACGAACCGGCGCGCTCGCCGTCCTCGCGGCCCATGAAGCGCCAGCGATCGGACAATGGAGACGCCCAAGACGGGAACGATGGAGACGAAGCGCTGCTCCCGCGCCAGCCCAAGCCCAGCAGCCCGCTCACGGGCCTGGACGAGCGCCTCAATGCGTTGGATGGAGGCACGAAGACCCGCAGGCGCAGGAGGAAGGTGTTCATCTGGGACCTGGACGAGACGCTCGTGCTCTTCGCGTCGCTCTACACGGGCGCGTTCGCACAGACCCACGGCAAGGAGGTGGCGCCCGGCGTGGCGCTCGGCGAGCAGATGATGACCTTCCTGCTCGCCATGCTCGAGCGACACTTCTTCTTCAACGACCTGCACGACGCCGACGTCGACCACATCGACTGCGCCGAGGGCGACCGCTGCACGAACTGCCGGCGGCTGCGCTCGGCCTCGGCCGCTGCGGCGATGGACAGCCCGACGCTCTCGAGTGCGACAGCGGAGAACGAGCTCAAGGCGCGGTACCGCCGCATCCGAGAAATCTACGAGCAGCGCGGCCACGTGGACTTTCTCCACGACGACCAGAGCGACTGGTTTGCTGTTCGTGCGGCCCTTGTGCAGGCCATCGACTCGTTTTCGACCGGGTGGCTACAGGAGGCGCGCCATGTGCTATCGTTGATTGAGTTGTCGAGCACTGACAAGACCGCGGCAACCCACCGACTCCGCGACTTTGGAAGTTCTTCGACTCTCAGCGTAGGCGAGGACGAAGATGATCAAGCTGAAGAGCCTGTCCAAGAGCTTGAAGACGATAACGGAGAAGAAGTGGAGAACATCAATGTGCTTGTGACCAACACACAGCTGGTGCCAGCGCTGTGTAAATGCCTTGTGTACCAGCTCGACGCATTCTTCCCTATCGGTCAGGTCTACAGTTCGGCCAAGGTGCACAAGTATCGGTGCTTTGAGTCCATCGTTGCCAAATACACCGCCGAGGCGGTGAAAGAGGACTTGGGCGGTGACAGCGCCACGGTAGTTGAGTTTGTGGCCATTGGCGACGGGCTAGAAGAGGAGCAAGTGAGTTTGGCGCTCGGGCTCGAGTTTCACAAGATCCGGTCCATTGTCGACCTCAAGCGCCTTCGCTACGATCTCAAACTTGGAGAAAGCGTCCCCGACGTTGTCGGGGCTTACGATCCATGAGCAGGCACAATTCAAATATTTATTAGAGTTCGTTTGAGGTGTTGATTGCATTGCTATTCGATGACGCCGCAGTTGGCAATGACACACGGCACGCACGGGCGCTCGCCTTGCGTCTCGATATTTCCGATCGCCAAGATAGCTCGGAGACCACAGACAACGCGTCCGAAAGCAACTGCAATTGGTGCCGATCAGTGTCAGGAAGGTCGTGTTGCACTCAAGATGTTGAAGATTGACGTGCTTGCTCACCTTTACGTCGATCGAGCCACGGTTGGGGAGTTAGAGTGATGAAGAACTGTGATCCGTTCGCATGCGGTCTGTCGCTCGCCATGGACTGAGTCATTCCCGCGCAACAGATTAGTCAGGGTGAACAGCAGGTAAACGACCAACTCTAAGAATTCATACCACTATGCCGCTGGCATTGTGGGAAACTGCAAAGCTCTCGTCTGAAAACTCCCCGCCGTAAAGCGACAAACTTGGGCCGTCTCCACTGCCGCTGCCCGCAACGTCACCGGATTGGATCCAGCCGCCTTTCACCACCCGATGCACCGGGACCCCCACGTATCCGATCACAGCTTCTCCTGCCTCTCCGTCATCGACTGGGATTCGGCTCTGGCAGAAGGCCAAGAAGTTGTCGCACGTCCGAGGGCAAATGTCATGGTAGAGCTCAATCTCGACACGCGGGAGCGCGACGCCGTCGATTGTGAAAACAAGGAACGCGAATGGCCGTCCAGACTTGTGTCGATAGCGAAAGAGCGCCTCCCTCACCGCTGCATCCGCTCGTTCGTCTAGTTTCGCCTCAGCGGTCGCTAGCTGCTCCTCGCTCAGCTCACTTGTGCTGGAACCTGCCGCTCCAAATACTGCAGCCGCCAGCATTTGAGGAGCTGAGAGTCCTGTCTTGGCGCCCGCGAACTCAAGCAGCGCCGCCTCGCCATCCAGGAACCCCCGGGTCTCATTGACGAGCACAAAGGGACTCGCGTCACGCTGCAAGTGCGAAATCGCCGAGCGAGGGATGGCGTGCACGTGGCCGTCCAGAAACCCAAAGTAGTCGGTCTCCGTGAGCGCCGTGAGCTTGGGCAGGATCCCAGGATGCAGCACCGACAGCTCCTGCAGCAGAAGCGCGCACCGGTGGAACGCCACGTCGTGCAGCGCGCCGACGAGCTCGCACACCGCGGCCGTCGCCATGGCCGCTTGCGTTACGAGCGATCGAGGAGCTATTCGCGGCTTCAACTGGAAACGCTCAGCTTCAACTAGTATGCCACCTCTGATTGGCCCATAATTTCTTCTAGACCATTTTTGATTCGCTGAAAAAATGTGTGTGCCAGCGGATCTCAAATCTCCCACATCAAAGCTGCGAAAGAAATGGGGGGCCGCGACCTGGAGAAGCCGCGCGCGGATGGCGCGTTCGAGGCGCCGCCGAGCGGCCGGCGCCGCTACCTGACTGCGGTTCTGTGCTTCAGCGTCGCCACTATCTGCTACGCCGACCGTGCGTCTCGTTGCGGTCGATTTTGGGCGAGAATTGGCGTCTAACGAGGCAAATTGTCGATCTGGCGGGGCTGTCCAGGCACCAACATGGGCATCGCGCTGCCGGCCTTCATCTCCGACAAGCGCGAGCAGGGCGAGGTTCTCTCCGCCTTCTTCTACGGCTACATGTGCACGCAGGTGCCGTGGTGGCTTGTCAGGCTACTATAAAGAAATGTCCGCATGTCTGACGTGGTTCTTAGATCCTCGGAGGGTACCTCGCGACCAAGCTCGGCGCCAAGTGGGTGCTTCTCACGGGCGTCGTGGTGTGGACCCTGTTCGTACGTCGCTGGTATTGTGATGCTCTTTGCCTCCACCACTGCTGACCCGGTCGTTTCAGGATCTGTCGACGGTGGCGGTGTCCAAGTGCCTATCGTGTCTCTTCTTCACGCGTGCGGGCATGGGGCTCGGCGAGGGCATCCTCTTCCCGTGCATGCACCAGATTGCTGGAGCGTGGTATCCGCTCCAGGAGCGCAGTCGTCTCGTCTCTTTCGTAGCGAGCGGCTCCGACTTGGGCACCATCACGGCGCTCATTGTGTCGCCCGCAATCCTCGAGGCTAGCAATTGGCAGCGCATCTTCATCGTCTTCGGCGTGTTGAGTTTCATTTGGGTCGTGATTTACTTCGCGATTGGCGTTAGTCGCCCCGAAGATGACAAGCACATCTCCCGCAAGGAGCGCGAGTACATTGTGCGCAATCGCACGATCGACCCAGTCACGCACCAGCGCCAACGCAACCTTGACGAGCTCGATACCCACCGCATGAATTGGCGCGTGCTGCTCACGTCTCGCCCTGCGTGGGCCATCTACGTCGCACATATCTGCTACAATTACAGCTGGTACGTGCTGCTCGGCTGGATCCCGCAGTATTTCCACGAGGTCCTCAAGATCGACCTTGGCAAGCATGGTGTCGCGGCTGCACTCCCCTACATGTGTGGATATGCGGGGACACTGCTTTTTGGCCGTGTTGGCGACCACCTTGTTGCTCGCAACCACCGCGAGTTGCATGTGCGCCAGCTCATGAACGCTACTGGGTTCCTCGGCTCGGCTTTCTTCCTCTTCTGCCTTCGATTTGTCAGAACTGCCCCTGAAGCCATTGCGCTCTTGTCCCTCACGCTCTTCTCGAGTCGCGCTACCATGGCTGGATACTGGGTCAACATGATCGACATTGCACCAAATCACGCGGCTCACATCATGGGTGTATCAAACACGTTCGCAACAATCCCTGGAATAATCGGCAACGTTGTGACTGGCAAGATTTTGGCTGCCACGGGCGGGTGGGACCTTGTGTTCGCCATCGCGTCACTTGTGCTGGTTTTTGGCGCGGCTTTTTTCCACTTCAACGCATCCGACAAGTCTATCTACAACGCGCGCTACGTATCGGACACGGGATATCTGAGTTCATCAAGCACGCGTAGCGCCAGCACGACCGAGTTCGGAGTGCTTTCTGCCCGCGACAGCCGCCGTGACGATGAAATTGGGCTACTTGAAGACTAAAGTGTTTGACAGTAGTCAATTTTACATTTGGAAGTAGGTAAAGCACAAATCCTGTTGCTATCTACAACTTCTATGTTGTGTCAATGATCAGGCTCCATGTGGCGCGATCGTTCGCTGTATCTACCCAACGCGATCTTCTTCATATGTGAAGGCCAAATTTCGTCCTTTCGGCAGTTCTGCTGCATCGCAATGAACAAGTTTGTCGCCTCTGTCCATTGCTCCAGCTGCTCGGCTGCATAAATCGCTTGAATGTAGCTGTCAACGTTTGGGTCTACGTGGTATGCCGGGGAATTTTGCATGGTTAGGAAAATGAGATTTACCGACCGGAACTCTCCAGCCGCGTTGCACATTTCCATCACTCGATTGAAGTGTAAGACACTTGGAGCTACGCCATACACGATATCCATGTTGCGCAGCATCCAAAGTGCTCGCTGCCAACCACCAATGATCTCCAACGCATTCATGAGTTGTAGTAAGGGACCAGATGGGAGGACCGAGTCTTCGCTGTGCTTTTGAGCCTCTTCGAGAATCACCATCAAGTCCTCCAGACGCTGCGATTCACCCAGATCACGGCAAGCCTTGATATATGTGCACAAAGTGACATCATCAAAAACGCAATCCAACGAAGCAACACCGCGCTCCCAGGACGCAACCAGGTGATCAAACACTTTCAGCGACCCAGCGGAGTCTTCACGCACGGCACAGGCTGAGATCGCTTGGCTGTATGTTACACTGGATGGTGAGACTCCGACTTGACTCATTTTTTCTAGTAAAGCAACAACGAAAGTGCTCACGAGGGTGGTCTCGTTTTCTGAATCAAATAGATTGCGCGAAGGCCTTGCTTCAACGGCTTCGTCTTCCTCATCTTCGTCGACAATGTCATCGAAAAATTCTTCTTCGGCTTGAGCGTTGTTTGCGTTTGCTAGTTCGCCGGACTTGATGAACGCTTCGAAGATCGTGTCAAAAGTGTCGCTATTGGGCACCAACTCTTGTTCTTCAGTCATTTCTTCCAAAATGACAAGTGACCGCTCGTATTGTCCATAAAACGAACAGGCAGATAATATCCGATTGTACGCGACGACCGATCCAACGCCAAGTTTGTCCTTCATTGATCGCGCGTACGACAGCGCTGCCTCAATGTTGCCAGCAAAAGTCAAAGCTCGAATTAAGTTGACGTACGATTCTTCGTTCGGCTCAAGGAATTCTGATGTTTCGATCTTGTTGAAGAGCTCCAACGCCCCACGAGAATTCATCGTATTCGCGCACAACTCAATGGCTCCATTTATGACTTGAATGGTCGGCTTGAAGTCATTATTTGTCATTGCATAGTTCAGGAAATCAAGACCTATAGCCGAATCGCCAGCATTGCTTGCACTTGCAAAAACAAATTTTGCAGTTGCATTACTCAAAGAAAGACTTCGTTCTTGAAGAACATCTAGCAGAGCATGCACACGTTCAGTCTCGTTGAAGCGCAGAAAGCAATCAATTGCGGCGTTGCAAGCCCCAATATCCAGCGCATCCACAGGAACTTCGCCACAAATCCGCTCCACTGCCTCTAAGATGTCTTGGTAGCCGTGCATATCGTCTTGTGACATTTCAGCAAACCCACTGGCGTGCTCAAACTCCAACGAAAAGACTCGAAAGAGTGCAAAGTGTGTAACCGAGTCGGGTGCAATTTCAAGTTCACGAACACACCAATTGTAAAGGGAAAGCGCTTGCGTCGATCGTGTCAGGTAGGAGATATCACTATTTTCGTGGTTGCAACTGTTCCCGATTACCTTGAGCATCGTGTTAAGCGTGACAATGTCGGGATGAATTCCGTATCCAAACAATTCTTGGAAATACTCCTCCGCTTTCGTCATATCCCCTTCTTCGGCGCAGCAGTTCAAGATCGTGTTGTAGCAAAGAAGAGTCGGTTTGAATTTCTTTGTGGCGCCAACGTATTTCATCTTCGCCATGACAGTCTCCGCCATATCTAAGTCTCCGCAGCGGTTGCTTGCAGCAAGCATCGTTTCAAAGCAACTCGCATCTGCTAATCCTCGAGAAATCATCTCGTCCAGAATTTTGGTTGCAACACCAAGCTGGTTCAACTCAGCAGCGTTCTTGAGACGTCTCTTACTTGTTGCAATCACATCACGCGCAGTCTTGTGTTCGGTAGCATCATTTGCTCCTCCAGTTGGTTTTACTGGATGCGGCCAAACTATTGGGGCCGACTGATCATCTCGATTCTGGATCATCTGTAGCAAACGAGGTTGAATCTTATCATCAATATTACTTGTCGACGAAAGTTTCAAAACAATGTCAATGAGGGCCCATTCTCCGGTTTGTCGGCAAGCGTCAAGTACCGCGTTGACAACATCAGCGCTAACGCTTGATCCATTGCCGCACTCCAAGATTTGGCCTTGAAGAAACTTGACAACTGTGCCCAGCTCCTTGCAGTCAAGCAGATATTCAACGACTATCTTCACTGACCGTGCATCCTGCTGGATGTCGAACTCGGCAAATGCGCGATCAATTAACGCACGAATCTTGTCGTATCTCCCTGGACCGCGCGCGTACACCATCAGCATAGCTCGAACAACTTCGTGGGAAGGCTCAATGCCGTTGTCCAGCATTTCTGTGAACAATCCCTCGGCTACGTCGACCTTGCCAACCGAATTCCAATGAGCGCAGCATAGTATAAGGTTGGTGTAGGTGTACGCTCCCGGTGTTTTCCCAGCGCCAATCATCTTTCGGAACACACGTTGAGCTAATTGTAAGTCGTAGATTCGGCTGCACGCGGATAGCACCGAGTTGAAGCTGCGCGAGTCTACGCGCTTGAACGCGATCATTTCGTCGAGGATGGCGACCATCTGCTTCGTGTGCACATTGCGGTGGCCGCGTTGTCGCTGCGCATACAGGAACAGCAGCTTGTTGTAAAGGTCCTTGTAAATCACCGGTCTATCCGGATACATTTCCCGCAGCCGCGCGAGCATTTCCGTCGCGAGTGCGTAGTCTGCCCTCTCCAGCACCACCTTCATCTTGCTGTTGTAGTACGCCATGCTCTGATGTTCCGGCAGCAGTAACTCCGCTTTTTGCCGGCGCTTCTCCTGCTTGAGCTCCACTGCGGCTGCCGGCGCCGTCCTGGTCGCCAGCCCGCGTTGCCATCCACCCATCGCCTTGCCACTCAAATCCAACGACCACAGCGGGAGTTGCGAAGCCGGAGCCGCGCCATTAAAGCACCCACCGGGTACGCCAGGTGCTCCAGTAGCGCGAGGCGCCCGTCGAGCCTGAGCGACGAGCGCGCGCCTCCAGAGCACACGCGCAACCACCTGCCGCTGCATGAGGCTCGCCGCCTGTCTCGGCCTATGGTTTGAGTGGCGAGGGACCGTCACTCTGGGTCACTTGCGTACTGTGAAAGACTGAATAGCATGGAACGCTCGGGAGGATACCGACCGGCTCGAGAACGCAAAAGGGAGGATCGCCAAGAGAAGCTCGCAGCCATGGCGTCGGTCGAGGACGAGCGCGCGCAGGTGCTCAACGCCTACAAGACCAAGGTGCGCGAGCACCGCGAGATGGAGAGCCGGTGCGCGCTTTTGCGGGGGTTTTGGCGGTCTTCTGGCTCGCTTCGGCGCGCAATTGGCGCCGCGGTCTCGTCGGAAAGATCGCGTTCGGGGGAGCGAGGGGATCTCACGCTATTTGCCGGTATGCAGCGTCAAGAGCATGCGTGAGAACGTCAAGGCGCTCGTGAAGGAGTACAACAAGACCGAGGACGACCTCAAGGCGCTGCAGGTGCCGTTGAGCCGCGCTGGATCCGGGTCGGCGGCTCAATACTTAACGTGGATGCCTTTTCTCGTCGTGTTGTTTGTCTAGAGCGTCGGCCAAATCATCGGTGAGGTGCTGCGCCAGCTGGATGACGACCGCTTCATCGTCAAGGCCTCTAGTGGCCCGCGCTACGTCGTTGGCTGCCGCTCCAAGGTATGGCGCGTGCTGCGCTTTCTAGAATGATATCAAGCACTAAATCCCTGCTGCAGGTGGACAAGACCAAGCTCAAGTCGGGCACGCGCGTGGCGCTGGACATGACGACGCTCACCATCATGCGTTACCTGCCGCGCGAGGTCGACCCGACCGTGTACCACATGCTGAACGAGGACGCGGGCAACGTGTCCTTCTCGAGCATCGGTGGTCTGAACGAGCAGATCCGCGAGTTGCGCGAAGTCATTGAGCTGCCGCTGACCAACCCGGAGCTGTTCTTGCGTGTCGGCATCAAGCCGCCTAAGGGAGTGCTTCTCTACGGCCCGCCCGGTACCGGAAAGACGCTTCTGGCGCGTGCTCTGGCGTGCAACATCAACGCGACGTTCCTCAAGGTGGTCGCGAGTGCCATCGTCGATAAGTACATTGGTGAAAGTGCGCGCGTGATCCGTGAGATGTTTGGATACGCGCGAGACCACCAGCCTTGCGTCATCTTTATGGACGAGATCGACGCTATCGGTGGTAGCCGCTTCTCGGAAGGCACATCGGCGGACCGCGAGATCCAGCGCACGCTGATGGAGCTGCTGAACCAGCTGGACGGCTTCGATGCTCTTGGACAAGTCAAGATGGTCATGGCGACGAACCGTCCTGACATTCTTGACCCGGCGCTTCTGCGTCCCGGTCGTCTAGACCGAAAGATCGAGATCCCTCTTCCCAACGAGGCGTCGCGGATGGACATTCTCAAGATCCACTCGGGCCCTATCACCAAGAAGGGCGAGATTGACTACGAATCAATCGTCAAACTTACGGACGGCTTCAATGGCGCCGATATCCGGAACGTGTGCACAGAAGCTGGCGTGTTCGCAATCCGCGCTGATCGCGACTACGTCGTCGAGGAGGACTTCATGAAGGCGGCACGCAAGCTCGCCGAGACGAAGAAGCTCGAGTCGAAGATGGACTACAGCAAGGTGTAAGCTGCAGATGTTTGGCCCAGAACGATTCGGCAAAGACGGGATAGCACGTGGGGTTGCTGAGTGCCGCCTGAATACACTGCTTTTCGTCTCGATTTCGTGCTTCGCTGAGTCTCACATGGTTTGATTTGTTCGACATGGAAAACGCATTACGCTCGACTACCTCAGCGATTTTGTGGCGACGTGTGATAGTGTTTATTGCACCAGCACTACAACAGAACTGTAACGCATGTAGTGCGTTCATAGTTGATCATCATTGTTTGCAGGTGCACCATAGGAAATATTTCGGGAAAACCTTGAAAACTCTTGATATGGGTTTGCTGTGGATCGAACGCACATCTGGCAATCCACGCCTGGAACATCTACATTGAAATCTAAGAAGTCAATAACAGTGTCAGTAAAGTCGGATTGCGGCTCGACAATTTTCACGTTGGTGAGCAGAAAGTGTACTGCTGCTGTAAATCTCTCGAATTTACAATGCTCAAGAAGTCAGCAAAAAAATTGAACCAAGCTGGTGAAATAGGATGGTAAGCAATCTGTAGCACAGCAGCCAAGTGAGATACCACACCAAGTAGGTACATATTCATTCGTACTGTCCTTGAGTCGAATATCGGCAAACTCAACACGCAGTTTTGTGGGCTTCAATTTATGAAACGCTACATTTCCTTTTCCTTTTTTTTTTCAGCCCGCAGTTTTGATAAGCTATTTTCGGTGGAGGATGCAAACTTCCACGGCGCAGCAGGTGAAAGCACAGCTGCAGGCATTACCATGCCTTCTGGTAGCCCAATGAGTTCCTACGGATACGATGGATGTGCTAGTGAAAGAGCGGACAGCAATGACCTTCAAGAGCTCATGATGTACCGCCAGGCAGTACCATTGGTACACTCGCGGTCTATGGCAGCAGCCAAGACACTGAAGACGATGGTTCCGCGGTCCTCAGACATTTCCAAGCGTATGTTAGCCCGACAACATGATCAGAATACAAATCACTCGAGTGTGATGGTGCAGCCGGGTGGCAATGGAAACGGGAAATGGGCTCAGCGGCAGCTCGAGTTTATGGCTGCGTGCGAGGCAATGATGCGGCAATTTTGCGCTTGGGATGGAAGCCATCCTGAACCCCTTAGAGTCAAGCAGTCAAGAGTCTCCGAGCTACTACAAGCTTTCAACCTGCATGTAGATCCAGCTTCGTATCGCCAGTGGGAGCAAACGCTGTCTGAACAATCCGACATGGTGTCTGTACGGGTGTTTGTACAGGCTTGTCGTCTTTGGTTTGGCGAGCGGTTTTTTGTTAAGCATTTGAAAGCGCAGTTCGCAAAACTTAGTAGCAGCTCGAAACACAATTTTGAACAGCTCGCTAACCATCCATTCAGTAGAATGGTGCGAGAGAATGAATCAGTTGCTGCTTTTGATTACAGAGAGTATGCAAACAGAGCAGTTGTAATATCCAAGGAAACTCCCTCCTTGTCGTCGGTATGTCATTCGTCGCTGTATTCACTTGCTGGTGATCTCTGACTTTTCATTGTTCTGGACTAGCATAGCGATACCGCAGCATGTGGCCGACAACACAAGCTCTCATCGTGTGCATCAGCACCAACTATTCCCTCTCGATCGTGCACTTCCCTACCCAGTAGACAGGTCAATCAGCCACTCGCTCCACTTGTCTCTGCTGCAAAAGAAAACGAGCGCAAAAAGAAGCTTCGAACTCGGCTGGACGCCGACATGGCGCGTGCCTTCTCTGCTAGCGTTGCCATGATTAGTCGCCACGTTCAAAACGAGGATCTCCGAGATACTCGTGATGCATTGATGGAACGACAGATTGCTCGAGTTGACGAACAGCGACATTGGAATCAGGTACATCGAGCACACTGTAGAGCTATTGCAGAAGACAGAACAAAACAGCAGCAGCAACAGGTAACAGCCATGAAGGCACTCGCCAAAGAGGAACAACAACTTACCAGCGAGTTTGCTGCACTGCGCCAAGATTTGTTGCGTCAAAATCGACTTGAGCAAGGTCCATTCTCTTTATCTGCGTCGACGAGCACGATGTTTCAGCAGCCACCAGAAATTCTGGCAGCAAGAGCCACTGCCAAGACGTATGCAGAAAAGAAACGCCTGCATTTCATCGAGCGTGAGTATCTCGATCATATGCGCAGCTTGCAGTTGCTAGATTATGTCTTTGACAAAAAGCATGCAATTCTCGACGCAATGAAACCGCGTGCGGATGCTGCTCTTATCAACCTCGGTGACAGCGACGACAATGAGTTGCCTATGGCTGACGAAGCTGCAAGAGACGACTTGTGGCGAGAGTTGCTTCAGCAGGAAGCAGAGTCAGGGGGTGACTTTGCTGCGTTTGTGCCACCTCCCAACTCACCCCCAGCTGCTCTCAGATACTTTGGATTAAATCGGCCGGTTGCGTTGCCTCCGTTCGCATCGAGTGTGCCTCGAGATTTATCATGATGTGGACAATTGAATACATGCAAGTAACGACAGGTCAATATATCAAAGTCAAAGTCTATTCCGTAACCTCCACTCTTTGCATGAGCTGCTTGCGTGTGTCAATGACCACTAGTGTGCGAAGCCCTTACTCATCTTGAACTTCTTCTTGGCGATCGTCTTTGGGTTGAATCGGCCCTTACGATGCGCCTTCTTCCAAGCTTGGCGACCAGCAGTGCTCTTGCCGACACCAGAGTTGCCGTATGTGATGCGGTCCTCTACCGATTCCTTTTTGTCGTCCTCGCCCGCGTTCTCCTCGCCAAGCGAGCCAGCCGAGAAGGTGTGCAGAGGATCATTGTCAGTGCGCCGCTTGCCACCCGTGTTGCTCGTGCGCATACGCTTATTCTTCTTGTTGCTCTTCTTGGAAGGCGGCGGCGGCTGCAGAGCCACTGGCACGAGATAGTCCGGAATCGTCGCCAGATGAGGCTGCACCTGGGCAGTACCAATAGCCTTGTCATGCTCGAGGATGTTCAAGTCACGAGGGTTGGCCTCGAAGTGCGACACAAGCTTGTCCGAATTCAGGATTTCCTTCTTCACATCGGCGAGCTGAGCCTCGCGCACAGCCACACGCGTCACGGCACGACGGACATCCTCAACACGGTAGCGGAAGCAGTCAACCTCTTTCATGTCGAATGATAGTTCAGCTGGCTGCTTGAGGAGGTCCTTCGATGCCGTCAGAACCGACTTTTGGCTAGCCTGCACACGATTGAGAGCACGAGCATGCTTTTCGTTGTCCTGCTCCACCAGCGATAGAGCCGTGCCACTCGCACCACCACGTGCAGTACGACCAATACGGTGCGTGTACGCGCGCACACTCTTCGGGAAGTCGACGTTAATAACAAAGTTCACGCCGCGGAAGTCGACACCACGCGAGACTCCGTAAGCCTCATCACGAGTCCTCTTGACGCCCTTCTTCGCGCTCTTAATCAGCGTCTCTGCTTTGCCAGAGTCGGACTCGGCATCGGACTGGTCGTCGTTTTCATCGTCGCTGTCCATGGCCTCATCTTCATCATCATCGTCGTCGTCGTCATCATTGTCAGCCTCGTCAGTCGCAGCATCCTCGTTGTCGCTTTCAGCCTCAGCATCGGCCTCCTCCGCGTCCGAATCCTGCTCCTCTTCAACAGCATCCTCGTCGTCTTCAACTGCTTCCTCTTCCTCGTCGGCGTCGTTCTCATTGTCGTCGTCACTCCCGTCGTCTTCATGTTCGTCTTCGCTGTCGTCGGCATCGCGGTCAATGCTGTCATCAGTCGCAATGAGGTAGTCGAAGAGCCCGCGGTTGTACTCCTCGATAATGTGCTGTCGGGAGTTATGCGGGAGCTGCCCATTCAGCACGGCGCTCTTGATCAGGAACTGTTCGAAGAAGAGCTTCAATCGGTACGCCGCCTCGGTCGAGTTGACGAAAAAGATAACCTTGCCATGCACAACGCCGAGCTTGATGAGCGCGTAGAGCAGCAGGTCCTTGTCCTTGCCGGGCACCGTGAGGTAGTACTGCTGCAGCTTGCCGTCTGTCTCGCCCTCCTCGAGCTTGACCACCGCGGGGTTGTGCAACACCGACTTCTTGAGTTTCTCGAGCTCGGGGCTGAGCGTGGCCGACATGCAGAAGTTCTGGCACGCCTTGGGGAGGTTGTTGAAGATGGTGCGGATGTCCTCGCCGTAGCCGAACGAGAGCACAAGGTCGGCCTCGTCAATGACGACCGTCTGCACCGACTCCTTGAGCGAGACGTTGCCGGCCTCCAGGTGGGCCACGAGGCGTCCGGGCGTCGCGATGACGACGTCCGGGACGTCTCGCAGCAGCGCCTGCTGCGCGCTCATGCTCTGTCCGCCGAGCGCGAGCAAGCTGACGACGTCGCGGCAGTAGTACATGAGGTCGTTCATGTGTCGGCGTGTCTGCTCGACGAGCTCCTTGGTGGGCACGAGCACGAGCGCCCTGACGGCGGGCGCGGCCGCCGCGTGCTCCTGCTTGAGCTGCAGAATCTTGTGCAGCAGTGGCAGCGCGAAGGCCGCCGTCTTGCCCGAGCCTGTGCGCGCGCGCACCAGCAGGTCCTTGCCCTGCATGGCCAGCGGGATGCAGTGCACCTGCACGAGCGTCGCGTACACGAACTGCATCTTGGCCGCGGCCTTGGTCAGCCGCCGGTCCAGTCCGAAGTCACACGAGGCGAACGCCTGCTTGGCGTCCAGCAGGTGCTCGCTCACGGCCGCCTCGGCCATCGTCGATCCAGCAAGTAGAGGTAAGCGCTAATGGCGACACCAACGGCTTCCAGTCGATGCGGAGCCTCTGCGGTTCAGTATGCCATACAAACCGCAGCAGAGCAATAGGTGGCCCACACTCAGGGTGCTAGTTTTGTAATTAAAGCAGCCTTCGTGCCGTGCCGTGAAAGCAGAAAATTCAAACCGC
This sequence comes from Phytopythium chamaehyphon, assembly GCA_023334415.1. Taxonomy (NCBI): domain Eukaryota; phylum Oomycota; class Peronosporomycetes; order Pythiales; family Pythiaceae; genus Phytopythium; species Phytopythium chamaehyphon. The sequence continues at coordinate 38,960 of JAASGX010000001.1, read as the reverse complement.
TTGAAGGTGTCGAGAGAGACAGGCGGGAAGGAAAGCGCGCGAACTGCCGAGCAGCGCTGCCGCCGCGGATCCTTCGCCTCCGACGCCGGCCCGACGCCAGCCCAGCCCTCGGCGCCCCCTCTACGCCTAACTGAGAGCTTAGGCGCGCTCCAGTCGCCTGCCTGGACCCCCGAGCCAAGAAGGCGCTCGCGAAACAAGAAGAAAGGCCAGCGCTCGCTAGCTTTCCCCCACTAAAGCAGCAGATGGCGACGCCCGCGCTGCTAGCGACGCCCTCGAGGCACTCGCCAGCCGGGAAGCCCACGGCCGCGTCGGCCGCGCGCGCGTCCACGTCGCCCATGGCGCCGCCACCCCCGCAGGACACGAACGTGCAGGTCGCGGTGCGCTGCCGACCGCTGAACGAGCGCGAGAAGGGAGCCGGCCGCAACGCCATCGTGCTGTGCAAGCCCAACTCGAACGAGCTGGCCGTCATGAAGCGCAAGACGTACGCGTTCGACAAGGTCTACGGTCAGTACTCGACGCAGAAAGACGTGTTCCGCGCCACGGTCAAGCCCGCGGTCGACGAGGCGCTCGCCGGGTACAACTGCACCGTCTTCGCGTACGGACAGACGGGCACAGGCAAGACGTACACCATGCAGGGCGAGCTCTCCCCCGACCACGAGAACGCCGGCATCGTCCCGCGCAGCGTCCGCTACATCTTCGACTCGCTGCAGTCCATGCAGGGCGAGTACAGCGTCAAGATCTCCTTCCTGCAGATCTACAACGAGGAGCTCAAAGATCTGCTCGAGCCGCACGAGAACAAGAAGCTGCGGCTGATGGAGGACCCCAAGCGCGGAGGCATCTACTGCCAGAACCTCCTCGAGGTCACCACGACGACGGCAGACCACGTGTTTGAGCTGCTCGAAACCGGTGTCAAGAATCGCGTCACGTCCGAGACGCTCATGAACGAGAACTCGAGTCGCTCCCATAGCATCTTCTCCATCCGCATTCATTGCAAGGAGAATTCTGCCGCTACGGCTGGGGACGACTTACTGCGCATTGGCCAGCTGAATCTCGTTGACCTTGCTGGTTCCGAGTGTGTGGGTCGATCAGGTGCGCGAAACGTTCGCGCCCGTGAGGCAGGCAGCATCAACCAGAGTCTGCTGACGCTTGGACGAGTGATCACTGCGCTGGTAGACAACCACCCGCACATCCCATACCGCGATAGCAAGCTTACACGACTACTTCAGGAATCGCTTGGTGGACGTGCCAAAACGACCATTATTGCGACACTAGCGCCTTGCGCAGACAGTGTCGACGAGACCATGAGCACCCTCGAGTACGCTTACCGTGCCAAGAGTATCAAAAACAAGCCCCAGGTCAACCAAAAGATGGCACGCTCAGGTTTGCTCCGTGAGTACGGGAGTGAGATCGAAGCGCTTCGCTCGGCGCTTCAGGCGGCACGCCAAAAAGATGGCATTTTCCTCCCACCAGCTCAGTTTGCAGAGATGGAAGAACGCATGGCTGGACAAGCCGCCCAGATTTTGGAGCTTGAGGATGAGCTTGATGCGAGGAGCAAGTTGAGCAAGGAGCTGGAGGAAACAGTGGAGACTCAACGAGAGGAGCTGCTGGTTCTGCAGGCTGCAAAGAAGGACGTGGAAACCAAGCTTGCCAGTACTGAGAATGAACTACGAGCTACGAAAAATGAGCTCCACCAAACGCAGAGCAAACTGATTGAAACCCAAACTCAACTCCATGCATTTAAAGAGAATGAGAAGATCCTGCTTGAGAACGGTGCTGCTGCAACAAAGCTGTTTCAAGAGAGCGAAGACCGAGTGTACAAACTTCTCGCAAAGATTGGTGGGTTGCAGTATGCATTGATTTGATTCCACAGTTATAGTTCTAACTTCATCTATACTAACCAGGGCGAAAGCAGCAAGTCGAAGATGCAAACATGGAACTAACGTCTTCATTCACTGGTGAGACGTCGTCTCAAATCACACAGTTCCAGGAGCGTCTGACTTCACACCAGAAAGCCCAGGAGCAGATGCTTGACGACCTGGCCAATGCTGTGACTGACCTTGAAGTTGCTCATTCCCAAGATCTGGAGAGACTGGGCGAGAGTGCCAAAGCCCTTAGGGATCTACTCGTTGAGTGGAACACTCAATTTGCTGACGAAGAGTCTAAGAGCAAGAGTTTCAGTACAAGAGCGCACGACGAGCTCAGTGAGTTGGTTAGTAAGCATCACGGCAGCATGGAATCTAGACTGGCCAGCCTTATCTCGCTAAGCAAAGTTCATACGGACGCTGTGTTGGCGGAGGCTGTCAAGTCGAAGAAGCGCAGACACAATTTCCTCGAGCAAGTCAAGAATCTCACTGCAAACTCGCGGGTGGAAATGAAGTCGTTCTTGAATGAGCAGAGTGACAAGATGCTGGAGCTCCAGGCAACAATTGAAATGTCAATCGACGAGCAGACCAAACAGTTGACTGAGAACAACGCGTTACTTCTGGAAAATCTGAATAGCAGCCATTCGGAGCGGCAACAGCAGTTTGATGACCTGAAAAGGCAACTGACAGAGTTCTTTGCCACTTGCAGTAAGACTCAGTCAGAAAGGCTCCAAGAGCAGGCAACCCTTTTGGAACAACGCAAGTTGGCCCAGAAAAACCAGTTGGCACAGCTCCAGCAAGTATCAGAATCCGAGATCAAGGCATTGGTCGAGTCGTTTGGATCATTCAGCAAAAAGAACGCTGACGATCTAGAGCGGATCGGTCAGCGTGTTACGAATCTGACTGATGATGATTGTAAGACAACTGCTGAACAAGTCGCAATGACTCGCAGCCAAGAGCAAGCGCTCGTGGGATGGAATGATAGCGTCGTCGAGTTGAACAGCATCCACCGCACAACGTTCACCGATCTTCAGAAACACCAATTAGAGCAATCTGATCTGTTGGTGAAGTCGAAGATTGTGCTTCAGCGAACGTTTTCAGACAATTTCAAGAAGCTGGAGCGAACATTTGCAGCTGGTTGCTCTGCAATCGGAAGCGACATTCAAAAGAATGCCGGTACTGCAAAGCGTAAGTTGTCTTCGGTGTCGGCACAAGCACAAACAACGGTTGCGGAAAGTCAAGCGGATTCGGCTAAGCGTCTGGAGGAGCTCGAGGTTTTCATGAAAAAACGACGGGTACGCACTGTCAGGTTTGCCATGTTTACGATTTGCGCTTGGGTCTCACTGAACATTGGTATTGATCCTTCAGCTTGATGCTCCGACTGGCGCGACGCCAACGAAGCAAGCTTACGTGTTCCCCATGTTTGAGCCAACCAGGGTTATCAGCGAGGCACTCAACGCAACCAATGAGCTGCTCTCGAAAGCAGCCACCGAGCTCACTCGCTCGGTGAGCACTATGTCGGATGCTAGCACATCGTCAACGGGCTCGGCGAGGGATACAGCATTTGGGAAGGAGACTGAAGAGGTCGCTATTGGTAACAGTCAGAGTGAACTGCCTGGCAGTGCGCAATCAACGCCAAAGAAGATGCGCACACCACAGAAGAAGCCGGATGTTTCTCACTCTCGCGGAAGCTCAGCAGGTGCACGAGGAATCAGGATGAAAAGCACTGCGGCATCTGCACCTAGATCAAGGCCAGGCTTCAAAGGAGTACGGTCAGGTGCATCAGCTAGCGAGAAGGTATCAGCGTTGGCAATGCCCAAACGGTATCGCACTAAAGCTCCTCTTGGCGAGTCAACAAACTTGCGGTAAACACCGACCATGAATATATTTGACCGAGTTCTTGTAGCGTGGAAAGTGTTGTTATCATTGATGACTTCCTTGTGCCGCTCCTTAGCTTTACCTACGCGACGTACTATAATACAAGGAATCCGATGACGCTCAAGAGTCAATGGCACAGAGTACATGCAAAAGTTCGACGAGGAGCCGAGGTTTCAATGCTGCCACCATGGGCCAAGAGTTTTGTTGCCTTGAGCATCTGTTCGCTAACGAAGGTCGGTCGGTTCCTTCGGAACGCGTTCGATATAATGCCCTATGCATATCGCTGACCACAACGTTTTGTAGCTTGCCCAACAATGCACTAGACTGGGCGTACGATAGGGCACCTGGCCATCACCTGGCCGAGCGTGATGGATCAATTAGACAGCAATAACAGCGTGCGAATGCGAATTTTACATTACATATTGTCGCTACTCCATCTCCGAATCGATTACTGGTAGAGTGCGCAACCGCGAGCGGCGGAAGCGCAGCCCGCAGCCAGCGCACATATCGTTCTCGAGGGGGTTTTCAAGCGTGCAACGCGAACAGCTCCACCGTTCGTCTTCGTACCATTCACTTTCCTTTTGCTCCTCCTGAGACATAGACACCGGCACTTTCTGCGTTGGGGGCTGGGCTGGTTCTCGATCTTCATCAAAGTCATCGTCGTCATCGTCACCCACGTGGCTCGAAACTCGTGATCGCTTTGATGGAGGCTCAGGTTGCAGCTCATCGCTCGTCTGGAATGTAACGTGACGGCTATCCGCCGGCGCACTGGGTGGTGCAACGACAGGCTGTTGGTGCGCAGAATCTGCAACTGGAATTGCCAGAGAGCGAGGAGTTGCTGAGATCTCTTCATCCGCCTCTGTGCTTTCACGACCCGGCTTTTTCGAAAAGCCGGTGAATTCAACCTCGCTGTCGCTGTTGCTATCCACCGCATTATTGTGCGCGGCCGCAACAACTTCGGCTTCATTCTCCGAGTCATCGTGGGCATCGCCAAGGTCAATTTCTTCCTCGCTGCTGCTGTCAGTAAAGTCCTCCGACTCACTATCGTCGTTGCGCGACTTGCGTTTCTTCGAAGAAGCCTTTTCCTTTTGGGCTTTCTCGTGAGTGGGTTGTTTGTTTGCCGACTCAATCTTCTCCATACGACGACGCTTTCGCTCCTCTTCGCGTTGAGCTTCCTTCTCCTCGTTCTCTGCTTGATGCTCTTGCAGAAGTTCCCAGTCTACACGGCAACTGAATGCAAAGCTGACGAGCTCGCTCTTGACTTGCCGCAAGGCTGCTTGCATGATAGCGTCGTCGACAGAGTCGTAGGACAAGTGGTGGCCCCAACTGTTCAAATCTTCTTCTGGCGGCATCCCAACCTGCGGGTGATAACGCTTTGTGCATTCTTGTTCTTCGCATTCCTTGCCAACTTCCGAGTCTGAGGTCTTGCCACCATCGCTACTGGTAATATCAACTTCGTCGTCACTGTCGATTGTTATGATCGCGCTCTCGTTGTGTGCCGCTTCATCCTTGCGCCATTGGCACCGACTGCATTTCAGCTGGTCATGAGTGTCTGATACAGTGTCTTTTCGGAACACAAACAGCCGCTTCAGATCCTTGGATGACAGAGAGTTGACTTCCTCCTTGTCGTCCACAATATTCTGCAGTCCTTCCTTGGAAAGCTGGCGCTGAAAGATTTTCTCTTCGAGCGTGCCAGTTGCAAGAAAACGATAGACAAAGCACATCTTTTTCTGGCCCTCACGCCAAACACGCGCTGCTGCCTGCTTATCAGTTGCAGGATTCCAATCTGGGTCGAACAACACCAATCGATTGGCACCGATAAGATTGAGACCACATCCGCCAGCCTTACTAGACAGCAAGAACGCGAACGAGTTGGTTTTCGGATCGTTGAACGTGTCGACAAGCTTCTTGCGCTTCTTAGCAGAGGTTGTGCCATCCAGACGCACAAACGGAAAGTTGCGCTGTCTACACAAGCTTGACACCACGTCGAGAGTCTGGGTGTAGTTTGACACAATCACAATGCGGTCGTCTGACATCTTGCGCATGGAAATCATGAGCCGGTCCAGGAGGAGCATTTTACCAGACCATTCAGGGTGGCATGTGCGCTCACTCGACACGCCTCGCCTGTTCAACGCATCGCCTGCCCCGGTCTCCAGCGACCGTGCAGCTGCAAAAAAGTGCTGACATCTGTCGAAACCAGGCAGCTTTGTGTTGCTCTTCCCCATCTCGTCAAAGATGAGAAGCGGATGGTTACACAACTTCTTCAAAGCCGTGATTGAGGACAGCACATTCGCATTCTCTTTCTTCATCATTGCTCGGAAGGCACTCGAGGTGAGAAAGTGCGTGTACAATTGCTCTTGGAGTTCCGAGAGCGGACAGCACACCACTTGCATGAGCTTGGGTGGAAGATGTTTGGCGTTCAGAATGTTGCCGCGTCGCAAAATAAACTGGTTAACGATCTCGCAGAGCATGGCGGAGCAAGACTGCGCAACGTCACGCTCCTTGTCTGTCGAATCAGGCTCCCGTCCGACCAAGATCGGGCCAAGGTAGTTCTTTCGGAACTCGCTTGGGGTGCCCAAAATGTTGGGATTGGTGAAGTCGACCATGGCGTAGAATTCCTCGAGGTCGTTTTGCATAGGAGTGCCCGATAGCAGCACACGTTTCCGACAAGCTAACGCAGATAAAGCTCGGTTGATCTGTGAGTTTGCGTTCTTCAAACGGTGCGCTTCATCGCAAATTAGCAAGTCGCAGCTTCGAGGCTCGTCGATAAAACGCTGCGAATGCATACGGAAGGTTTCGTACGAAATAACTAGCACTTGTGCCGAAAACCCTGGTCGTGGGCGCTTGCTGCCCTCGATGAACTGGCTGATGCCTTTGATCACTGCGTCGCGATTTGCCTCAAACAGCGCGATCGTCTTGACTTTGCCGTGTAACCACTTGACGATCTCGTCGTCCCAGTTCTTGACCAGAGAAGTCGGACATACTACAATCACACGCTTGATTGTTGGCGCCATCGTCATCCCCGTCATCAGCAGCGTGTACATGAGCGTGATACTCTGCAGCGTCTTACCGAGACCCATGTCATCGGCAAGAATGCATCCTTGGCCATCAAACCCGCGGATTTGGCAAACGCAGTCAAACATGAACTGCACGCCTTCGCGCTGGTGCGGCCGCAAGAACTTGCCGACAATCTCCGGTACGACAACCTTGACGTTCGGGTCCTCCTCACTTTGCCACAGCACCAGAGGAGGTGGCGCGTTCTCCGCGGGCGTAATTGGCGCCGCGACCACCTCTTCCGCGGCTTCCGGCAGCGGCGGGATGTCCTCGTCCTCCATCTCAACTTCGAGCGGGGGCAGGTCGTGGCGGATGAGCGGCTTGATGGGCACGCCGGTCCACCGGCGGCGCATGCCGAGCGTCTTGACCTGCAGCAGGCGGTTGCTCTCGGCCGTGCGCATGCCCTCGGCGCACGGCGACTTGAACGGGCGGCTGAGCTTGAGCGCGCGCCGCTCGGGCTCGAGCTGCACGAACGAGAGGAACGGCAGGCGCTTGACGGCCAGCGAGCCGCCCGAGCGCAGCGCCTGCCGGTTCTGCGCCGCCGCCTCGTCCTCCCAGTCCGCGTCGTCCTCGTCTGCCGCCGGCGCGCGCTTCACCGGCAGCACGAACGGCTTGGAGCGCGCGCCGCCATGGCTGTCGCCCGCCGGTCGCCGGCGCAGCAGCGACATGGCCGCCTTTCTCGGTTTCTTGGCGTTTGTATCGGAAAGCGCGGCAACTGAAAGGCACCTTCACTCTCCAACGGTACCGTCCCCTTATTACAGGACCCCGTGCAACGTCGGAAGGCTGGATTAGTGAGCAAGGCTGTCCCTTCCGGAGCATTCGCGCTTTCTCCGTGTGGCCAGCAAGAGCGCCGGGTGCCACGCGCCAATACCACCGCGCGCCAACATCGCCATCATGGACGGGTTCCTGGCGTCCATCTCGCGCGTCAAGCCGCTGGAGCACCTGCACCTGAGCAAGAGCACGCTGCGCAAGTGCCTCACGCTGCCCGACCTCATCGCCTACGGCGTCGGCTGCTCCGTCGGCGCGGGCGTCTACTCGCTCGTGGGCGTCGGCGCGCAGATCGCGGGCCCGGGCATCTCGCTCTCGTTCCTCATCAGCGGCGTCGCCTGCATCTTCACCTCGCTCACCTATTCCGAGTTCGCGGCACGCGTCCCGGTGCGGAGCTGCTGCGTGGTCATCTTCATATTGTGAACGGTGTATAACTAACCGTCGCGCGAGCTAGGTGACGGGGTCCGCGTACACGTTCGTGTACCTGACGTTCGGTGAGCTGGCGGCCTGGCTCATCGGCTGGAACCTCACGCTCGGCTACGGGATTTCGGCTGGTACGCACCAGCGTCAAGGTCGTATTCGTTGATTCCATGACTGATGAATGCACGTTGAACCAGCTGGTATTGCGCGGAGCTGGGCTGCGTACGCAGAACAGTTTCTGCAGCACTTAGGGCTGGAAATTCCGCATTGGCTCGTGCGCGCCGACATATTTGGCGTCTCATGCAGTCTTCTGGCGGCGCTGCTCGTCATCTCGTGCACTCTCATTTTGCTCGCCGGAGTTCACGTATGTCACATGGTAGCAGCTATCCAATACCAGCGGGATCCGTCTAACTCGCCAATTCTTCGTGGTGCAGGAATCTGCGAAGTTCAATGCGTTTGTGACGACGCTCAACATTTCTGTTTTGCTGTTCGTGATTTCGTACGGCGGCACAAAGATTGAGAGCACCAACTGGGAGCCCTTCATGCCTGAAGGCTTCCACGGAGTCATGACAGGCGCTGGTGTCGTGTTCTTTGCTTACCTTGGTTTTGATATGGTCGCATGCCTCGCTGAAGAAGTGCACGAGCCGCAGCGCACATTGCCCAAGGGCATCATCGGATCACTTCTCATATCCATGACGATCTACGTTGGTGTGTCATTGGTGGTTACGGGCATGGCGCCGGTCAGCGCGCTCGGTGGAGACGTACCGCTCGTCAATGCGTTTGTGTACCACCATGTGCAGTGGGCTGGTCGAATCGTGTCATTCGGTTCGATCTTTGGTCTCACCACTGCTGCGTTTACCTGTCTTATGGGCCAACCTCGCATCTTCTACCAAATGGCCAAGGACGGCCTTCTCCCCGAAGTGTTTGCTCGACTGAATAAGAAGACCCACGTTCCTGTCGCGAGTACAATCTTCACCGGTCTTCTCGTGGGACTCATCTCGTTTGTTTTTGACCTGGACTTTTTGGCGAACGTTATCTCGTGCGGAACACTCCAGGTGTTTACGTTCGTCAACGCTGGCGTGCTACTTTTGCGAATGAGACCGCCGCTCAGTGGAGCCGGCGTTGTGCACCGCGTTCTACTTTTCGTCGCCGCCTGCTTCGCACTGTCATTATCGTTCGTATTCGACCTTCATTGGGCAATCCAAGTCGCTCTGGCTGCTATTACCAGCGCCGCATTCGTTGCAATTGCATGGCTGGGAAAGCTCAGGTACAGCTATCTTTTTGAGACTAATCACCACATCGATATTTATTGAGATTTTTTGCACGCAGTCCGATGACAACGTCGTTCCAGTGCCCGCTTGTGCCACTCGTGCCGTGCATTGGCATTCTGTCGAACATTTACATGATGTCCAGTATCCCTGGCGCTGGCTGGTTCGTTATGTTGGTCTTTCGTTAGCAACTCGTTGTGATAGCTTATCGGGTTTTGTTGCGTATTACCCAGGGCTGGCGTTGGTATCTGGCTTACCTTGGGTCTCCTGGTGTACTTGCTGTACGGAATCCGGCACAGCGCGTTGAATGACGCTTCGCTGCTCGCACCGCTGCTGTAATTTGAGACGGTAGATTTCGATGCAATGACTTATCAATGCTCGCAAGAGTGGTAGAGGATAATGTGGTGCATTTAGATTGGCAATGATAAAATGTTCAAACACGAAGTCAGACACGATTACTCGAAACTTGCCCTTTCGATCCTAGTAGGAGACAATCAAGATGGCATCGCGTCCGAAGACGGACTCCTGTCTATGACGTACAACCCGTACTCACTACAAGTACAACTCCAAAAGGCCCAGAGGCTGTCGCGTTTGCCGATTCAACTGAGATCATGTTCTGCCAATTTTCACACCACTGGAGAGATGCACCTCTGAAGTACTCCTGACTCGACTACTTCTTCTTATTGCGACCTTTGTGATGTTGTTGACGGCGACACCAACGTATCGAGCATCGTTTTTTTCATCAAAGGTCGAGCGAGGTGGCCACTTCTTCATTACCTCGTTACTGATTGGCTTCAAGTTGTCGACTCGGAGCCTCCCTTGACGACTTTGTCGATTGTGAGAAGGCCTTTGTCATCGTTCTGGTTTCCTCCTCACCTAAAAGCGCCCAAAGCTCATCCGTCTTCTCGCTGATCTCTCCGTGGGTAGAGAGCGCGTATGGATTTGCATTGATTCGGCTCGCTGCACTCCCTTTTGATCTTGAAGGTTGCTTTCGAGCAGTCGATTTGAATATGCGGCGCAGTTTCGACTCTTCTTCTTGCAGCGCGCGCCACACTATATCCGCTTCTTCTTTTGAGGATTGCATATGCTGCTGCCCCATTGCCGCTTTATCGGTATTGTGTGGAGTCTCGACGATTGATATGCGGTCCATTTTTGCGGTTAGCGAATCCGAGGGCTCGTCGGAGGCAGATGATGGCTTAGGCTTGGCAGCTACCAACGACGCGAGCCGAAACAGTAATGGTTCAACCGATGGGTTCTTGGGCTCTAGAGCCTTCATATCTTCTGCGTCCCTCAAAGCACCCTAGTTGTTGCCCCCAAAGTCCGTCAGATTAGCGAACTCGTCCCGAAAGACTTGCAATACTGACCGAAAGATCCCGCAGACGCTCTCGAGCCATTGCGCGCCTGTACAGGGCCTTCACACACGCTGGGTCGCGCTTGATCACCTCGGAGCAGTCATCTTCTGCCATTTTCCAGTCTGCGAGCGCGCTCTCGGGAGCTTCGAGCACGGCCCATGCTCGGTTTAGGTGGAGCGCAGCCGCCAACTGCTGCCGTGCTGGCCCGCTAAGATCCACCTGGAGCCGCTCGAGCGCTTGCGAGTACGCTGCCACCGCTGCGTCGAACTCTTTGCGCTGGAAGAGCGCGTTGCCTTGGCGCTTGAGCACCTCAGCCTCTGCAGCCGTGTCCATCGTGGCACAATGGATCCGAAGTCAGTCGCGACCTTTCATTGTGCTTGTCGGACGCAAAAAAAAATGAGAATTTTGCTCTGATTACCGGATGGATCCGATCTGAGTAGCTCTACTCAGATCGGATGCATCCCGTAATCAGAGCAAAATATTTACGCCCATCGATTGGCAGAGGCTGAGATGGAGCGATGGCTCAGATCTGACACCCGGACGAGCGTTTACACTTGGTAATTCTATGGCATACACTTTGACCCGACCCTTAGTCTAATGGCACAGACACGTCGGGCTTCGAAGTATGCAGGGCACTCGCTTGCCCGACTGAGGTGACCCACACAGAAATGTACAGAAACATGAACGGCTGTCAGACGCTCGTTGCCCGAAAGTCTGCCCGACTGCGGGACTCGAACCCGCGCCGTTCGCGTGAAAAGCTGGACTCCACACCACTCGGCCAAGCGGTCGACAAATAATCTTGAATTTTTTGCTTTGTACTTAACTTTGCTCATGAATAAATTCGAGAACAACACTTTTGACTCGCGAGTCGAGCACGCTTGACTCCGTAACGCACACTTTCTGAGGCGCTGGATGCTAGCAGAAGCCAAGCGACAAGACAGAGCCGATATGAATGACTGAGGTCGTACTACTTCAAGCCAAGGCGGTGTTCGAGCACTTATCGATACCAGCCACCACACACGCAGGTCAACCACCACTATTTCCGAATTCTGAATCCTCGACACTTGGACGTCGGCAAAGCCACAGCCACACGGGGTGACAAGTTGATTCCAACCAAGCAAGAAAGTGTTGCATCGGGGGGCGCCACTATTCGCAGGTTCACTTACAGCAAAACTGATGGAAGTAACTAGGCGAGGGTTGCTTCGTCCCCAGGGGCCGAGCACAGACGATTCAATACACCGATGTAGGGCCTACGTGTGCTTTGCCTGGAAGTGTCTTCCTAGCGCAAACCTTCACGATCATGACTCCCACCAAAGCACGCCCAGATCAGCGTGGCGAGCCTCTCACAAATTGCAGCATGAGAGGGAACGCACACTCCCAAACAGTATTTTGCAATTACGGATGGAGGCGCTGGTTACGTTCGCGGGTCGGACGCCACTTCTACGGGTTCACGATGCTCTTGACGAACGCCTCGACGTTGGCGGCGCGCGCGGCCGTGTTGTCCGGCGACTCATCGATGACCTTGATAATCTTGGAGCCCATGACGATGCCGTCCGCGAACCGGCTCGCCTGAACAAAGTGCTCGCGCGTTGAGAGGCCAAAGCCCAGCGCCAGCGGGTGCGAGATGTTCTTGCGGACTGTAGCACAACATTTTCCATGTCAGTCAACCAGAAAATCGACCAACCAAATGAGTATCCCCGCACTCGTAGCCATGAACTCCTCGAGGTGCGGCGGCAGCTCGGAGCGCGCGCCCGTCACGCCCGTGAGGCTCACGCAGTACACGAAGCCGTGCGCAACCGAGTCGATGAGCTTCATGCGCGTCTCCGAGGTCGTGGGCGATACGAGCGCGATGTTGGCGAGTCCGTGGGTGCGCGCGGCCTCGCTGAAGGGCTTGGCCTCCTCCGGCGGGAGGTCCACGACAATGAAGCCGTCGACGCCCTGCGCCTTGGCGTCCGCGCAGATCTTGTCCTCGCCGTACTGCAGGAAGTTGTTGTAGTAGCCCATGAGCACGACGGGGACGGCGAGCCCCTTGCCGCGCGCCTCCTGGACCGTGGCCAGCACGTCGCGCAGCGTCACACCCTGGTCCACGGCCGCCTGATGGGCCTTCTGGATCGTCGGGCCGTCGGCCTGCGGGTCCGAGTACGGCACGCCGAGCTGCTCGCAGCGCATCGCCGAGTCAGTTCGCGCTATTCCACATCAAGCCAATGCGCCGCCACGGAAGAGCAAACCTCGATGATGTTGGCTCCGCCGCGCTGCAGCGCCAGCAGGATGTCGACCGTGTCGGCCGTCGTCTTGTAGCCGCAGGTCGTGAACGTGATGAACGCGGGCGTGCCGGACGCCTTGGCGTCGGCGAACACCTGCGCGATGGACTTTCTGCCTCGGCCAGGAGCGCCACGGCGAGCGTTAGTTGCTGGTGTCCGCTGCTGAACATGCGTGTGACGCAGGGAAGCAGCGCTGGCACCTCTCGGTCATGGAGCTGGAGGCGCGGGGAGCTCGAGGCGGGAGGCTGTTGACTGACTGACGTTCCGGCGTGGGTAGTCCATCGGAGCATGATGTCCATTTCTTACGGAAAATATGGACAAACCTAACTCAGCCCAAAGCCACAAGAACGTTGCTGCGGATTGGTGATGGTGCCGAATGCACATACACAACACGACGAGCCTCGTGGTGTTGAAGTGCGGAAGAGCTCGCTTCATGATGGTTTTAACGCGAAGTGTTGCAGCTGTAGAAATGCCAGCAGCCAAGGTGTTGGCAATGCACTCGTTGCATCGATCGACATATTGATGGGATTGCAAATTTGCTGCCTTGAAGAATTCCTGGTGTCCAAGATATTGTGAGCTACTCGGGTCCTACGCGCTTCTTCTTGGCAGGTTGGATGCGGCTGCGGATGCCGCAGGTGGAGCAAATGGGCCTGAACTCGCAGAAGAGCGAAAGGCACACGGGGCAGACGAACGCCGTGGAGATGACCTGGCGGTGGCAGAAGCACATGGCGCGGAAGTCGACCGAGTCCTGGGTCGGCAGTTTGAGCAGTTTGCGCGTACTTGGGTCGGGCAGGTAGATCGAGAGCAGGTACTGCAGCAGCCCGCGCTGGTTGGCCGGCTTGAAGTAGATGCCGCCCGTGAGGTACGCCGCCTGCTGCAGGAAGCTCGAGTGCTCACTCGCGAGCACGCACGCGTCCACGGACACGCCCTTCTTCTGCGCCGAGAAGATGCCGTTCATGACGGCGATGTAGTGCTCGGAGACGTCGGCGGACTTTTGGACGACCAGGATTCGGGGCCGTAGGTCCGGCTGCTCGTTGATGGCGCGGTTAATGACTGCAGCCGCGGTCAGTCAGGGTCGTCACACCAGCACCAACGACAGCGCGCAGCGGCGCTCACGTACAGCAGAGCGACCGCGAGAGCGCGGCCGCGATGGCCGTGCGCTGGGGCTTGGCTGGGTCCGCGGTGGCGGCGGCAAGTTCCTGCAGGCGGCGCATGACACCGGCGTTGACCTTGGCGGCCTGCTCGGCGCTGCCCGAGGTGTCGGCCTGCTCCGGGTTCGGGTACAGCATGGCGCTGCGGCCCGCGTGGGCCGCGATGACCACGATGCGGTTGCTGCGGTGCAGCAGCAGGTAGGCGTTGACGAACACGAGCGCGCTGGCCACGAGCTGCTGCAGGCCGCCGGCGTCGCCACCCGCAAGCGCGAACCAGTGCGCCGGGTTGGTGTCGATAACGAGCACCAGCAGGCCCTGGGACGCGCCCTCGGCCGGCCCAGGGGGCCCGCCGCGCTTGGCGTCGCTCGGCGCCTCCATCCTGCTTCGGTAGCTGTTCGCCTGCTGCTGCTTTGGGTTGCGGCGAAACCTCCCAATTATGATATATTACCTCCAAAACAAAATAATGAGTCCACTATTCGAGGCCGACGTTTGAAAGTTTGAAAGCCGACACTTTGCGGAAAGGGAGCGTCATTTCCCGGTTGGCGCCCTCCTCTGCGTCGAGCCAAGCCTCCCTCCCCCTACTACAGTACCTCGATGAACGACGGCGACGCCATGATGGTCTCGCCCCTGAGCGTGCGGGGCGAGCAGCGGCTGCAGCGGCTGCGTGCGTCCATCAAGACGCGCTTCGGCTCGAGCGCGTCGGTCGTGCGCTCGCTGCACATGCCGAGCCACAGCACTAGCAGCAGCAGCAGCAGCAGAAGCAACGCTCCCTCGCCGCGCTCGCGCCTGCGCTACCGCCTGTCGGTCGCCTCGCAGGTCACGTCCGATGAGATCTTCTTCCAGGAGTTCGGCGGCGGTGAGGAGCTCGACAGCCTCGCCTTCGACCTCGCCCCTCGAGCAGCCGCGGCGCCCAGCTACTCCAGCATTCGCGTGCACGCGGTCGAGACGTCAGTGTTTGAGAGCGCCCTCCCTGCGCGCTCCACGGCTGCGGCATCCACGATCCTGAGTCAGGTGGTGCGCCCAACACGCGTGCGCACGCCCAAGAAGGTCACACTCAAGCGCTCGCGGATCGGCGAGAGCAGCGCCGAGCGCGCCAAGCCGCTGCAGAAGCCCCGACTCTCCAGCGCCTCGTCCTCGATGCGCAGCCTCACGTTTGGCCTCGACCAGCCGATCGAGCGCAAAGGCGTTGACGCGAACATGGCCATGGGCACGAATGCCGCGTTCTTCGCACACACTTCGCCCAGCAAGCTGCATTTCCCGTCTGCGTCGACTAGAGCACTGTTCGCGCAGCGGTCAGCTCCGCTGCGGTGAGTTCCTGCGCCGAAAGTGTAAGTTATTTGTAGTAGGATAGCATCGCAAAACGAGTCGCAGTTCATAAACGTTGCCCAGTTTGCTTCAGCTCTGTCTATGAGATGCGAACTTGTGAAAATCATGCAAAGGATCGATCTCGCTATTCAACTCTCTGGCAGTGTTGTCGCCCTAGTAGATCATGGCCTCCATGCGGTTCAGGCGCTCATTTGTACCTGACGGCAGGCGGAACTTGATCATGCCGGCGAAAGTCACGAGCAGCTCGGCCTTCTCGCGCAGCGACGCGACCGCCATGCGACGGACATCTCCTGCCAGTTGTGTCTTGACACGGTCGGCATCGCGCACGAGGCACTCCATGTAGCCAAGCAGCAGAACGTGGAAGTTCTGGCGGACGCACTCATCAAACGCCAGGAACCGATCGACGCACAGGGCCAAATTGCTCGAGTTCTGCGTTGGCACAATCTCGAGCTCGTCGACGAAGCGGATCGCGTCCTCGTACTGCTGCTTCTCAAAGATCTCGAGGAAGATGTTCACATTCAGCAGTGTCTGGAATGCAACTGCTGCCGTACGAGCGAATTTGTTCGAAATCGCCAGCACCCACGGGAACCGCATCCACTTCTCGGCGAACTCCTTGGCCTGACGGAACCACTCCTCGCGCTCAGGGCGAGCAGCACTCAGAGTTGCACTAAGCTGCGCGTTTAGAAGCATAATGATGCCCTCAATGTCTCCAGCAGCCTTGAGTAGCGCGAGGGCATCGTGCGGTAGACCGCGGACTTCAGCCTTGCGGGCGGCGGACAGAATAAGTTCTTTGACTTCCTCTTCGGGTTCGTCCTTGAGCAGTCGATCGAAAAGACCGCGCGTGCGTGATCCGTCGGTATTGTTGGTAACACCGGCCAGAAGATCAAACTTGCGCGTGTCAAGAAGAAGTTCTGACAGCAACTCCTTCTTCGCGGTAAGCTCCGAGATGCACGCAACGTAGTCAGCAGCTTCACTCGCGTTCCCACGCTGGAAGCCGTGGATGTACTGCCGGATCAACCGCACAAAGTCAACCGTCGTTTCGTCCTCTTCATCCATCATTGAGAAAGACGATGTGCAGCGCAGCAGCCCATAGTGGTGGAGCGTAACCGCGAAGTGAACTGCCTCCAGCAAGAATCCCTTCGACGCGATGTACTTGATCGCTTTCTCAAACTCCTGCGTCGTAAGCAGCACTTGGAAATAGACAAACGACAGCAAGTTGCCATCTGCGCCAGCACCCTGGCTTCCACCAGCTTCAAAGTGTCCTGGGCCATATTTGGCAATGCCCTTCGCCAGACGTTCGATCGAGTATGTGCTGTCCGGTGCCGAGCTGGCAGACGTGCGCTGAATGAAGCACAATCGCTGCCACAAGTAGTCTTCAATTGTGAACAGAATTCGCGTCTCTCTGGCGTTGGCATCGCCGAAGCTCAGCAGATTGAGCACGCAACGCTCGTACGGGTCAACGACAGCAACTGCGTCAATCGACGAGCTAGTGAGGCGGTGGTAGCGGCCCACAACCTTTTCGTACTCGGCTGGGAACTGCTTGGAAAAAGAGCTCAGCGGCGATGACGAGGACCCAGCCATACTTTTCTTCAGCAGTGCACGGTAGCGA
Organism: Phytopythium chamaehyphon; assembly: GCA_023334415.1. Classification (NCBI taxonomy): domain Eukaryota; phylum Oomycota; class Peronosporomycetes; order Pythiales; family Pythiaceae; genus Phytopythium; species Phytopythium chamaehyphon. The sequence continues at coordinate 22,011 of JAASGX010000001.1, read as the reverse complement.
AGGGCAGCAATGATACTCGCATCGATCGAAGCGTCACCTGCTTGGGAAGCACTGCTAGCAAGTTCAACAGCTTCAGCATCTCCTCCACAGCGAATTGTGTAGTAAAGAATAGCCCAGATATTGGCATCCGTGCTGGCAATATCAGCGCCGCTTCCATTCGCAGCGTAGCGAGAGCTCTGCATGTGACGAACAAACGCACGTACGTTGGAGATCAAATCCGGGACACCACCAGTCGCCAAGTGGTTCTGCTGGACAGTCTGCTGCACGAGAGCACGGAACTGGTTCTCAAGGAATACACGAGCACCGAACGCAAAACGATGCGAGATCGCTGCCTTCGCACTGGAAGAAGCGTCGATGCTGTGAGCGTTGATGAACTCACGCTCGGACAAGGTGACGCGATGACGAGAGGAATCGCCTCCAGCTAGCATGTCGCTAAGCAGACTCCAGCACTTCAGCACGGCTTCCCACTTCGATCCAACCACAGATGACGACACGTTGTCCGCACAAACGCGGCGGAAGTTCCCAACAACGTCGAACTGGCTGCGCGTGCTCGGGACGCGACTGTTGTTGAGCTCGCGCACAACACTGTAGTATTTGCGCATCTCCTCGCTCATGGTGGCATTGTCACTGGTATGCATTTGGGCCATGCGTCGCTGCGCAGTCGCGCCGTACTTGGCGTTCGCAGCAGCCTGCTCGTCGGAGGCAAAACGCGGCTGGCCAGTGAATGGCACGCCACTCAGTCCGATTCCAGATCCTTGAGCCATGTCATCGCGCTTGGCGCGCTCGGCGCTGCTGAAGATGGCGTCGCTCACGCCCTCCTGCTGCAGCACGCGCGGGTAGTTGCGGATACCGAGGTGCTTGGACCCGCCCAGGTCCTCGAGCAGGCGCTGCTTGGCGGCCTCAAAGTCGTCAATCATGGCGCGGTTCATGCGGTCGTGAGTGACCTCGGCTGTGCGGCGGTTCACGTCCTCGATGGCCGTGAGCACGATCATTTCGTGGTGGTGGGTCAGGTAGCCCTCAAGGTCCGTGGTGCCCAACGGCGTCTCGGCCTCGTACTCCGGGGCGATCTCGAACGACTGCAGCTCCTTGGACAGCTTCTCGGCGTCGATGCCCTTGGCGGCCAGCAGGAAGTTGGCCTTGTCGACTCCGCCGGCCGCCGAGCGCTTCTTGCCCTTGCTGGGGCCCTGCGTCTGCTGGCGGTGGTACAGCTCGCGAGTGGCGTCGTCCAGCTGCTCCAGGCGCTTCTCCAGCCGCGGGATGCCCACCTCATCGATGCCCGTCGTGAGCTTGAGCGAGCTCTGGTACAGCGCGCGGAAGTCCACCTCGTTGGACGCCATCACGGCTTGGAAAGGGGCGGAAGGCTCGGGACGCGGCGTCTGGAGCTCGATGAAGGCCTCCTGGACGACTCGATTGCTGTGGGGGAAACAAGGTGCACGCTTCTGTCCCTCATTTTGTAGAAAGTGAGGGACACTGTCCCGTTTTTCATACAGCGAGGGATGACATGGAGCCACACGTTGAAGTGACCTCACGCGCGCAGCTGCTGCACCATGCCCTCCATGCAAGCTGCGCTGGCGTCCTAATAGCGTAGATGATACCTTTCGACATACACGATCGCTGTGGTGTGCTCAATTGATCAATCTTGGCACTCAGCAACAACAACACAAAGAGACGCCAGCCTAGCCAAGTCGGAGAATTTGCCCAGCCTGCGACTTTCCTGGCCAGTGCTCCAAATTTTGGCTGGTTGTGCATGATGCGGCGAGAAAGATACGTGGTCCCGCTTGACCTGCTATGGACAGTTCAGTTCTTTCCTAGTTCACAGTCACTGTAAGGAGCTGGGCTGGGCTGCACCGACGGTGATATATGCGCGGGCATCGGGGTCGAGAGAACATTGGCACCCGGCTACAGCGCATTACGGGCGCGAACAGTTTGACGTAGCACACTCACAACTAATATCGAACCCGCGGGGCGGTCACAAGTGGTGGAGTGGCGCAATGCTCATCAGATATGCGCAGATTTGATCAGCACGAAGTGGTGACTTTTGCCTCGAGGTTCTACTGTAGATATTCAAGAGCGTCCAATTCGGTAGGCTGCGAGTCGCCTCCAACCGCAGTGCATGCCCTCGATGGCCCCCACGGGACCGGACTCCACATCGCTGGGGGGATCTTTCGCTCGTCGCGTCGACGTGACACACATGGTCCGCCCGTCGACCGACTGGCGTGTGCGCGTTGCAAATTGCCAGGCTGCGCCGTCGGAACTAGCCGGGTAAACCGCCACGAATTCCCCAAATCCGGGCAAGTTAGTCTAATTCCGGCCCTCGGGGCGAGGGACGCGGTCCCGAATCCCGTGAGCGCGCAGAGAATAGAGAGAGAGAGGGGGCGTCACGCCCATCGTCGATCGCGTTGCCGCCCCCGCCTCGCCTTGGCCGGCACAAACCACAACGAACTGGGCGCCGGACGAGCCGCGCGGGAGCCGCGAGAACCGCGAGAACCGCGAGCGCTGCGCCCTCTCTGCCCGCCCCTCGGCCTCGAAGCCCCAGAGCCCCAGAGCCCCAGAACCCCAGAACCCCAGAGCCCCAGCGCCTCGAGCGACGGAGCCGCTCCCCTCCCCTCGGCTCGCTTTCCGCGCGGCCAAGAAGCCCCGAGAAAGGCGAGAAAGGCGGCGGCCAGTGGGTTGACCCGGCGCGAAACCAACCCGCCGACGCACTAGGACGCGACCAGGTAGACGCTCGGACGCTCGCGAGTGCGTGAGTTAATACGGGCGGAGGTGCTGATGGACTGCCTCGCCAGGTGAAAAATCAATTGTGGAAGAATGGCGTGGACGTGCTCGGCGTGCGAGTTCGCGGCCAACGAGGACGGCCACGACGCGTGCGTGGCCTGCGGCTCGGAGCGCCAGGACGAGGCGCAGGCGCAGGCCGCGAACGGCCAGGTCGACGGCGACGAGCGCCAGGTGGTCGTGATCGAGCTGCCGGCCAAGGAGAAGCTGGGCGTCAAGCTCATGCCGCCCAAGGACGGCGTCATCAACCACGGCCTGGCCATCGACAACATCAACAACCCGCTGCTGGACGGCAAGGTGCAGGCGGGCGACCTCATCGTGGCCATCGGCGGCCAGGACGTCGACGGTATGGGCTTCTCGGATGCCATCGACCTCATCCGCAAGCTGCCGAGACCGCTCGCCATCTCGTTCGAGATTGATCAGGGCCGCCGCGACGAGGCCGTGCGCGAAAAGTTCAAGCGCACCAAGGAGAACGACTTGGACAAGGAGCTCACGACGTACGCGGTCGTGTTCGACGACGGCCCAATGGGCCTTAACCTTGAAGAAGCCGTTCGATACGGTATCGATGGCGCCGTGGTGCGCGCACTGAAGGGTCAGGCCAAGACCAGCGGCATGATCAGCATCGGCGATATCGTGTACAAGGTCAATGAGGTCGACGTGCTCTGCATGCCATACAGCGAAGTCATGACCGTGCTGCGAAACGCAACGTCGCCCAAGACGCTGCAGTTCGTGCCGAAGGATAAACTCGCCGATGTGCAGCGTGTGAACTCTCGCCACTCCGAGTCTTTTCGTATCCGCGAATCTACCTCGGCGGTCAAGCAGAAGCTCATGCGAAACCCGCGCCTCGTCAAGGATATCGACAACAACGAGTCTGAGGATAGCCGCTCGATTGCGCAGCTCATCATGGACAACCAGGCAGCTACGATCAAGAAGGGACGAATGTACAAACAGGGGCGCGTCATGCGGTCGTGGAAGTCTCGCTACTTCGTGCTGAGTGTGTCAAAGATGGAATACTTCAAGAACCCGAGCTCTACGACTTCGCGTGGCGAGATGAGTTTCCTGAACCACCGCTGCACTGTTCGGTCACTCCCAGGCTCGAGCGATCTAGTTTGCAGATCTCCCAATGTCACTGCAGAGTACTTGCTGGAGTTGCGCGTTGACGAGCGACGCATGGTGATGGCATGCACTTCTGAGTCTGATAAGAAGGGGTGGATGGATGCTATTAAGCTTGCTATTGACGCCTCGAAGACTGTGAACCGCACACAAAACCTCGGAGAATCTCTCCGAGAAGCTAAGGCACTACGGACGCAGCGAACGGAAAGCTTGTCACTGGAAGGATCTCAAACGTTCTTGGACCGAAATGCTGGTGGTCGGCTGTCGCAGTTTAACTACGAAGCGTTCTCGACGCCTGTCGTTCACGTTGCTGTTATTTCGGCGACAAACTTGTCGAAGTCCGGTAGCTCCGTCAATGCACTGTGTGAGGTAACCGTTGGCGCTGAGACGTTTAAGACGTCGATTGTCAAGAACCAGCGCTCGCCTGTTTGGAAGCAGGACAACTCCGCTTCATTTGAAGCGCCAAGCGAAGACATGGTGGTTGAAATTCGTGTCTTCAACGAGCACGTCTTCCGCGCGTCGGAGCTGATTGCTACTCTTACGATTCCCCTGCGCTCGTTGCCAAACATGCAGAAGGCAACCAAGAAGTACCCACTTGCTGTTGGCAGCCGTTCCGCTGGTGCCGTGTTGACGCTCTCTTTGGAGTACGTCAACAAGGCCAAGGCGTACCACGAAGACCAGGAGCGTGGCCGCTTCGATAGCATGGGCGGCATCATGAATGAACGTGATGGCATGGCCAAAATCAAGGCTGAGGCGCAGTTGGCTGCTGATGAGGCTAGCCAGCATGCCGTTAGGGCCGAGGAAGAAGCTCGAATGTTGTTGGAGCAAGCTCGCAAGAAGGCTGAGGCTGCTATGGCTGCAGCTCGCGAGGAGCAAGAGCAAGGTAAAGCTGCTGTGGAGGCTGCTATGGCGGAAGCAGCACGCGCAAAGGAGGAAGCTGAAAAGCAAGCTGCTGAGGCACGCCGAGCACAGGCGGAGGCGCAAGAACTCATTGAAGCGAACCGCCGGATTCAGGAACAGTCGTCACAGGCGCAGTTCGAAGGTCCGTCGGTGTTCGCACCTTACCGTGCCATGGTTATGGAGGGTATTCCAATTGAGGAGGTCAAGGCGAAGATGAAGGAGGACGGTGTAGATGATTCGAGCATCACCGCGTTCTTCGATGGAATCAACTCGTATGATGAGAAGATTCGGGCGCTTCAGGCCGAAGTCGAAAAACTCAAGCGCAGTCGCTCAACTCGCCAGCGCGAGGAGCCGCGCCCACAGGATATGCTGGCCAATCTGGACATCTCAAGTGACCAGGTGAAGCTCCTGCGCCGTCTGCTAAAACTTGAGAAGCAGCTTCAACAGGCTGGTATCGCTGTTGCCGCTGATATTCCGTACGAGGAAGCCAAGGCAAAGGTTGAGGAGATTGCTCGCCGTATGGCGGAAATTGGTTCTGCTGATGTGACGCACCCTGACCCGACGATCCAGAAACAGCTGCGTGAGGAGTACTACCGCCTTGAACAGGATATGGAGAAATACAACACAGCCCTCATGCTGACGGATGAGTACGCTGCGGAGGAAGCGCGTAAAGAGCGCGAGTGGGAAGAGGAGAATTACGACGAAAACGTGAAGGCCCTGAAGGCGATTCGCCGTATGATGCCTGTGGATATCAAGAAAATGTCGGAGGCAGAGCTGGTGGCGACGAAGACGCCAGGAGGTATTATGTTCTCTCGTGACGTGGCTCGTAAGTTCAAGCGTACGAACGTGCTTGAGTTGTTGCGAACGAACCCGCAGGATATCGCAAAGAACCACCCGTCGTTGCTGGAGAACTTGCGTGTGACGGGTCTCACGGTAACGGAACGCCGCGCGTTGCACATGCACTTGAAGGATATTGCAGATGTGTGGAAAACACAGCAGGGCGAAGAAATGACCAAGAAGAAATATGACTGGTTCAAGACCCTAAAGGAGACTTTCAAGACAGTTGTCAATTCGTACAACAGACATGTCCAGCAGTACGGTCCCGCGGACAACCACCCGTATGCTACGCGTGACGACCCGGATATTGGTTGCCCTCTGATCGGTAAGCAGTGTCCAATCAAGGCGAATAAGGCGCCTGCCTACGACGTTGACTACGGTTACCCTACCGAAGACGCGTACATCGAGTCGACCGTCCAGAAGGGTAACGTCGATGATGCTGGTGCGCGTGCCCTTGCGGAGGCGCAGGAGCTGATGAAGGCCAAACTTGCCAACTCTCGTGCCGATGCCCTGAAGAAGCATTATAAGAACGTGCGCCTTGTGGCCGAGGCCAACGGAGTCTGTGAATTGATTGACACGACAATGGATCAAGTTGAAAGCAGGCAGCTCCATTGGTTCCAATCACGTCTGAAACACCGCCTAGCTCGCACCGAGACGGCAAGCACCATCAAGGTCGAGCTGGCCGAGTTTGGCGAGCTTGTGAATGACATTCGTCTTGCAACCCTCAAGTTCGCAGAGCGATCCGGCATGAAGTTGTCGGGCAAGCGAAACCCGGCGACGGATGCTCCTGACACACGATCATCGATCGAGTGTGGGCTGGTACTGATGTACTGTGATGCTGTAAATGACTGCTTCGACGGCATGGATGAACGCATGGATGAAGTCAAGGCAAGCGACAAGCGGTTGCGATCGGCGATTCCAACTATGCGCGAACTCCTAAAGGATATCCAAGAGAAGTCGCGCGAGACACTCAACAATCTGAAGGACAAGGGGCCACCAATTGCGCGCAAGCTGAAGAAGCGCGCTGATATCCTCAAGGAGGCCAAGGAGAAGAACGCTGCAGAATCGGGTGGTGGTGCTGCCGCTCCTGCTGAGGAAGCGGCTCCCGAACGCCCACCTCATCCAATGATGGGGGGCGGGCGCGGTGGCCGTGGAGGTCGCGGACGTGGTGGAGGACGCAATGACCTGTTTGCTGCTATTGCTGGCCGCGGCCGTGGCGGCGGCGGTGACGAAGAAGGTGGCGGTGGTGGTGGTGGCAACGATCTCATGTCAGCGATTCGTGGCCGTGGTCGTGGCGGCGCTCCTGGCCGTGGCGACCTGTTCTCTGCCATCAAGGCTCGTGGTGGAGGCGGTGGCGATGAAAACGGTGGCGGTGGTGGTCGCGGAGGCATGGACTTGATGTCAGCGATTCGTGCTCGCGGCCCTGGTCGTGGACCAGCTGCTGGTCGCGGTGATTTCTTGTCTGCGATCGCCGCTCGCAAGAAGGAATGAGCCGATGAGCCGAATCAGCAAAATAGACAGGAGAATGTGTGCAGGGCCAGTGTGCGGTACTGGGAGATGGAGAAGACAGCAAAGTGCGTAGGAAGCACGATGTGTGGGCGGCTGTGGGCGTGCGGCATGACAATGATCGATTCGGTGTGTTATATAACCTTGTGCATAGCGGAAGCGAGCGCGGCATGCTAGCGCCCGAGTCGTCCGCCCGCTCGTAAGAGAGCTAAAAAGTACCGTCAATGCAATCTTTTACAACACTTAGTGTGCGTGTTCAACATCGTTTAGTCATCGCGGAACTTGGCTGGCGTTTTGCTCATGACAGAGGCGATCGCAGCCGCGAGATCGTCGCTGTACAGCACAGCAGCGTTGTGGTAGCGCACCTGCTCGAGCGAGTCGTGAGTGGAGTGGTCGCGCTGGTAGTGAATAGTCTTCTTGATGCCGCGCACGGTCAGCGGGCTCTTGGCAGCGATAGCGGTAACCACATCGCTGACATGCGCCAGAAGCTGCTCTTGGTCCGGCAGGGCCTTGAGCACGAGTCCCATCGCGGCCGCCTCGACAGCTCCAAAGTTGCGGCCCGTGTACGCGAGTTCCTTGGCCTGCTGCTCGCCGACGAGCTTCGGCAGTCGCTGCAGAGTGCCGACGTCCGCGACGATGGCAAGATCCACCTCCTTGACCGAGAAGACGGCCGATGCGTCGCAGTAGCGCAGGTCGCACGCGGTGATGAGGTCGACGCCTGCGCCGATGCAGGCGCCATGGACGGCCGCGACGACGGGCACGCGGCAGCGCTCGGGGGCCGACACGACGCGCTGGAAGCGGTCGATGACGCGCATGAGCATCTCTCGCTTGCGGCCGTCGCAGGATTCGTCCATGGCGAGCTTCTGCAGCGTGGCGAACACGCTCAGGTCCATGCCGCTCGAGAACCCGCGGCCGTCGCCCGAGAGCACCACGGCCCTGACGCTCGGGTCGCGCTCCACCAGGGCGAAGGTCTCGTCCAGCTCGGTCCACATCTGCATGTTCATCGCGTTCACCGTCTTGGGTCGGTGCAGCTTGACGTGCAGCACGCCCGGCGCCAGGTCGTCCAGCGACAGCGCGAGCGTCTCGAGCCCCGCGCTGGCCGCCGCCGCCGCGTCCAGCTTGGCGGCAGGGCCCGTCATCCACTCGGTCAGCACCTCGGCGTTGCTCTTAGACGCCAGCGAGCGCGCCAGCGGCGTGCGCGTTGCGAGGCGGCGGCTCCAGGCGCTCAGCATGTTCACTTGGTTCACTTAGTCCAGTCTGGAAGTGGCTTGATGGCAAGCTGTTGATGGAGCAGATACGGCCCCGACGGGATTCCGACGAGGTTCAACCTGGAAGCGCTCTCTTTCACGCAACCTACAACACTTCGACGTCTATGATTTGCTGAAATGGTACCTAGACTGATCGTCTAGGTGGATGGTAGCTAAAGCCCTCAAGTTACAGGGACTTGAGCATGGTGGACGTGTGCTCGTAGCAGTAGAAGGTGACAGCGTTGACGGGGAAGGCGCGAACGACGGCGGTCTCGAGGCCGTGGACGAAGATGTGCCATCCGCCAAGTTGGTACAGCCGCCGCACTTGAAACGCGATGGTGCGCTCGACAGCAGGAGCCGAGTCTGGCACGGTCTGGACGGCCGACTTGACGACTGGTTGGTTAGGCACACTTGTGTGTGAGCAAAATTGCGACCATCACAACCAATAGACCTTCCACCTACCATCGGACGGATACGCGAGCGTCCAGGAGCCGACGCCAGCGATGCCGCCGGCTGTGAGCATGGCCGAGTGCTCGTTGGCGCCGCGCGCCAGGAGCTCGCGCTTGCCTGCTTCGTACGCGTAGAAGTAGACGCCGTAGGTCGGGACCTCGCGCCAGAGCGTGATGCTGTAGCCGAAGAAGAGCCCACGCAGACCGTGGCGCGCGTAGATGCGCTTGGCGCAGTCCATGGGCCCCTTGTACCGACTGTGCTCATGTCCGTCCTGGATCTGCAGGCGGCACTTAATGAGCTCTGCGGGCGTGAGCGCCACAGTCTGGCAGAAACCACCGATCATACCGGCGCCAAACACCGATCGAAGCGACGGGGACTCGGGGTTTCTGTCTAGCAGCCGCAGCGAGCGCTCGTAGACACCGAACATGATGGCGTTCGTCCACGCGCTGCCGAACAGCGGCGATGCCATGCCCTTGAAGAATCCCCGCGGGCCCTCGTGGCGGAACTACGGAGCGCTTGGAGGTTAGCCCTATAATCGAGGGTACGTAGGAGCAATGAGAGAGAGAGAGAGAGAGAGAGAGTAGCGGCACTTGCCGTCTGCCGCACGCAGTCAATCGGGCCCTTGTAGAACGAGCCGTGGGTCTGCAGCCGCACTTTGACCTGCGATTTTGCCATCGTCAGCTGCTCGATCAAACGCAGTATGACCGATACATAGATCCGCAGACAGGGCAGCGCACCGTGTCGAAGGGCTGGCCCACGATGATGCCGCTGCAGCCGCCCACGACGCCCGAGGCGAAGTCGACCGCCATCGAGTACTCCGCCGCCATGTTGACTGTGACGGAAAATGCGCTTCAAGAGGCGCGATAATGCATATTTTACGATCCACAATTCAAAGAGTTGAGAGGCCACGACTCAATGAATTGGGGTCCGGCCGCCGCAGAACCACTGGCCGACCGCAGCCAAGTGGCTGGCGGCGGCGGCGCCATGTATTCCCGAATTTGAACCTCGGAATTTCACGGAGATCCGCATTAGCCGGCAAGCTTTCTTAGAACCGCCCTCACCATGCTCGTCCCCAAGAAGAACCGCATCGCCGTGTACTCGTACCTCTTCAAGGGTTCGTGGCTGGTTTCATAGTCGCGGTCGTGGAACAGGGGGAGGAGGCGCTGACTAGATGGTCTCCACGCTTGACTACAGAGGGCGTGATGGTCGCCAAGAAGGACTTCGCGCAGCCCAAGCACGAGGCCGTCGAGGTGCCCAACCTCCAGGTCATCAAGCTCATGCAGTCGCTCAAGTCGCGCGGCTACGTCAAGGAGACGTTCAACTGGCAGTGGTTCTACTGGTACCTCACCAACGAGGGCATCGAGTACCTCCGTGCGTACCTGCACCTGCCGGCCGAGATCGTCCCGGCCACGCTCAAGAAGCAGGCCGCGCGCCCCACGCGCCCGGCCGCTCCGGCCGGCGGCTTCGGCCGTGGCCGCTTCGACAAGGACAAGAGCGTCGGCCCCTCTGGCGAGTTCCAGCCCGAGTTCGTACGTCACGCGCTGCTGGAACTGCTGATTGGAAAATGCCATCCTGACTGTTGTGCTGTTCTGCTTTTCCTGTACAGCGTCGTGGTGGCCAGGACGGCTACCGTCGTGAGGCGCAGAACTAAGTTCAAGAGAGAAAGGACTGCGATCCCTGCGAGTCGATGCTGTTTTGTTAGCTCAGTGCAATAGAACACACGCTCGCCTCTTGTCGGCTTCAACGTGCGCATGGTGTTTTGATTTGTTATCTCGGTTGTTATCGATCTGTCTTGGCCCATCGCTCGCGTCAAACCATCCGACCGAGTCAAAGCATTATACGATAATGCTGTAACTCTACAGGTCAGGTGCCAAGCTGAACGTGAGTCCTGAGCCTGAGACTTGGTGTGTGAGCGAGTTGCGACGGCTCGGGGTAACGATTGTGTGGTTCTCTTCCGGGTTGTCTTTGTCGGTGCAGTTTGCTCCTGACAAGTACCTCTCCAGCATCAAGCGAATCATTTGACTCTTTTCATCGCCAGGTAGGTTTTTCTTGACGCGAAGTGCCATAATGACGCGCTTGCCAGCATACTTGAGGCTCTTCCTTCGCAAAATCTGATGGTGTCCGCTAGCAACCACGTCGTGAGGAGCAATCGATGCCGCATCCGCTGGTAATGATGCGATAGATGACGCGGAGGACGTGAACGAGTCGCACGCGGCAACTCGGCTATTCCCTGCACGCATCGCTGTCAAGTTTAATGGGTCGACGGGCTGCAGAGGACCCATACTGGCTGTTCGTGACTGCATTGCTTCTGCGTTGGTGGCCCACATACCAGTGATAGAAGCTCGACTGCTCCCACTCCCGCCATCGGAACGCTCGGACAAACTGCTGCGATGCGACAAGAAGCGTCGAACGAGAGTCACCTCACCACTCCCACTTGCTCGCCGGCCCGACTTTTTGCTGGAGTAAATACCACCACCAGAACTATGTCGACGAAGGGCGACAAACAACCCACCACTTCCAGACTCGGTTGTCTCTGGTGGTGGTTGATGCCACGCAGTGTACTCGGCATCCATTCGCGCTGTCGGTATTTTGTCCTGGTCGAGACAGAAGGTTAGATCGCGTCATTTGCTAAAGTGGTTTTACATCTCAAATACCGTGACGGATGAAATCGCAGCGTCGAGTTCCTCAAGTGGTGTCCGGTTTTTCTAGTGTCAACAAATCCCTTGGTTAACCGACATCCATCTCGGAGCTGAATCATGAAGAAAAACAGTGAACTCTACGTCATTGCGAAGATTTGGGTCTGCTCCATACTTCAGCAGCACAACGACAGTCTTGACGGACTTGCCACGAACTTAAATGACACCATTAAGCATTCGTCACCGAAGCCCAACTTTTTCACGAACGCGTACCCGCTTTGTGTAGTGGCGTGTCCTTGTTTTCGCTCCGTGCATGAATATCCATCTTGGCGGTATCAAGCAAGAAGCGCACAATGTCGTCATGGTCTTTTCGGCAGGCATGGTGGAGCGCGTTGCGCCCATTCCCATCAACCGAGGTGGCCATGGCGCCGGCTTTGGCAAGCTCTTGTACACACGCTAGCTTGCCAGCATAGGCAGCTGGTGCCCGACAAGAAGAATGTAAGGATAACGGCTAGGCATGCCATGCGGCTGTATCTCCACTCACCCCAGTGCAGCGCTGTCATGCCGAACCGCTACCAGGCAAAACGCAGCTCAGTCTGGACAACGCGGCCCTCAACGAACGAACGAGCGTACATCTTTAGCGTCTACATCAACGCGTCTCTTCTTGAGCATAAGCAGCAGGTTTTTCATGTCGCCTTGCGAAGCGAACCGCACGAATTCTGCGGCTCGCGCTAGCTGTCGCTCTTGCCTGGACAGCTTCGACGCGCAGACGCCCATCGCGACTATCAGACTGACAATGTGGGCGGAGACAGCCACACAACACGCTAATAGAGTGCAGCTAATGTTGGTGCGCATTTGGTGTCATCAGCTATATTTACCGGCGTACATGCAACTTTGGGCTGTGTAGACTACTCGTTGTCGAACACGCTACCCTAGCGCTTTTGCCACAGCTAGTTGCCGCGCAGTTCACATGCACATTCGTTTTGGTGAGAGATGTCTGCTCTATGGTTATTCTCCAGCATTATCGTCGAAAGGACTTGCACAGAAGAGTGGGAATATAGAGCCATCAATCGCGAGGAGCAAATTTCCAGCGGGTTGCCCCGCGGTCCAATGCTCGACAAGCGAGACTTCGCTATTCAACTGTTTGCATCGCTTGTCCCTCACAAGTTCGGCGCACGCCCGAAAGCGCGCTCCGGTCGGGGCGAGATCGCACGGCTCCGGGATCCCCACTGTGAAAGAAGGATGCCTCGAGAGCCCAGTCGGGTCGTACAAGCACATACATACACACATAAATGCACACGCAAAAGGTCTACAGGTAAACTGTTGGTTGGCTGCTGCTTGAATGGATGGAGAAGGCGCCAACGACCACGGCGCAGATCGAGGACTGAGCATTGGAGCGGTGCTGCTGGCTTGGCGAACGTTGGTTGTGGCAGCCAGTCGTTTGGAAATGGCGGGTTTGTTCTAGAAGACGGGTTTTTCCCAAACGGGTCGAGCGGGCCGCCGAAACCGTCGCACTTAATACAACACCATTGGTGCATACCCTGTGGGATTTGCGCCGGCTGGTGCATCGAGTATGGGAGGTTGAATGCCGCGATTGGCAGAAAATCCAGCCGACGACAGCGGGTCACCCAGCTGGGTGAGCTCGCCCATCTCCTGCCGAAAACGCACCCACGGGCCGTCCTTTCCTGCCTGCGAAGTCGGGCTCGTATTTTGAGCAGCCGGCGAAGGTTCCCGATGGCAGCCACACAGGTAGAAGCGCTGGCAGCTTGGCTATTTGCCTCGCCCGTTAGCGTCCGCAATGGTAGGTTTCAACGGCCTTAGTCCGTCTCGCTCCTTGACTTGCGCCAAGTATTGGCGCGCAACCGTTGCGGCTAAATGCGACTCGGGCCGGCGGGTTTTCGGATGAAAACCCGCCGGCCCGCGAGATCCTCTCTCACCTGGAAATCGCGCAATTTCCACCAATCCCGCGGGAGCGAAAGAAGGGGCCTCACCGCCGCAAAAACGGGAGCGTGCATACAAACGCCAAGTGAGCGCGCTCTTTTTTTCGCCCCGCCTCGCCCGCCGGCGTCAAAAAGCGATTTTCGGGCCAGGCGCGGCGCAGTGAGCGCGGTGCGGAGCTTCTGCGAGTCCCAAGCTCGGCGTTGAGCCTCAAGCGCGTCGAAGGAAGGGCGAGCGAGCCAGGAGACGACCCGGCCCGCGGCGCTCGACACAGACAGGGCGCGCCGGTGCATGGCGGTCGGCGGCAGCTGCGCCCTCTGAGCCTTGTCGGCTCGCGAATCGCCTCGTCAAGTGGCCGAGGTGGCCGCTTCCTCCCAGTCGCAGACGCAGATGGCCGACCGACAGACGCGCAGCGTGACGCTGGAGGCGCAGGACGCGCTGCTGGACGGCGCCATGCTCTCGCGCAGCGCCGTCATGACCAAGAGCGACGGCGGCCTGAGCCTCAGCGGCCTGCGCCAGCCGCGCACGGGCGCGGGCGCCGCCAACAAGATCACGGGCCGCCGCCGCTGCACGCCGCGCAAGTTCGTCGTCACGGACCTGCCCGACCACGAGGAGATGTTCGCCACGCCCACGGCCAGCCCCTCCAAGCTGCTCGCCAGCAGCCCCGCGAGGAGCGACGACGGTGCCAAGGCCGGCTCAAGACGGTACGCCACGCTGCGTTTCCCCTTTCTTTCTTTCTTCCTTTCATGGAGGTTCAGGGGCTGACGGATTTCTTTGCTAATAACGGAAAAGCAGCAAGGGCAAGATGGAGGTCAAGGGCCGCTTCACGATCATCGACTGGTCGCCCGACTCGCCGGCGGCGTCGCCATTCCGCCACGACGGCGCGCTACCGCTAGGCGTCAGCTCCGCCAAGCCAGAGTCCCCGCGCAAGCGGCTGCTGCGCAAGCAGCTGAGCAACTCGTCCAAGCTGAGCTCTAGCGCCACGCCCATGGCGTCCTCGCAATCCTTCGGAGCCGCTAGCTTTGCGAGCAATCGCCACGTGATGGGGATCAACTCGGCGGTTCCGCCTGCCGGCACTGTTCCGACGACTCCGCGTGTCAACCTCGACATGTTTGACAACCACCTAGCGTTCCTGGAAAAAGAGAGCAAGGACATGAAGAGTACCCTCGAGAGCATGGTAAATACGAACGCCCAGTGGATCGAGATGCTGGCCAAGTCGGGATTAAATTTGGCGGCAGAGAACACTCCGCCGTTTCGCGGCAGCGATGCCACGCTGTCCGAGGCCGTCGCCCCCGTGGAACCGGTGGCTCCGGCCATTAGCCTCGCCAGTCTTCGGCGGCCGTCGTTTGACGACAAGTACCGCAGCCTTGAGCTCGCATACGTACGTATTGCAGTTGCTGCTGTTGACACATTGTGTGGTTGCCAAGAGCTGACGGTTTGTGGTTGTTCACTCGTGAACGTTGTGCTGTCACAGTTGGAGCTCCAGAAGAAGTACGAGAATGCGCTCCGTGATAATGAGCGGATGGAGATCAAGAACATTATGTTGGAGACTCGGCTCCAGCAACAGGTCACTCGCGCCGAGAATCTGCGCGCACAACTCGAGAAGCTCACGCGATATACCGAAAATCTCATTGGGGATTACTCCGAGGCCAACTACAATGGCTACGCGTCCGACCTGAACTCTCTGTTTGGAGGTCAGTCGTCGGTCGAGGTAGACGAGCAGTCGCCCACAGCAGTCGAGATGAGCAGCGAGTACGACTTCAACTATGAAGCGTTGAAGGACCAGGACCACTCGGCGTCAATGCGTCAAAGGAGGCGTAGCGATGAAGAAGAGTGCATTTCAGACACAAGCAGCGAGCAGGACCTTTCCAGTGGATGCGAGTTTCCCGACAACAACCAGCCGTTCTCTAGGTCGTTTAGCTTCGACGACGGTTCTAGGCGGCCCGCAGGCCTCACGACGGCGGACTTGTCGTCACTGTCGGCCGTCATGGTTGACCCCGCTGCACTGCTGGGCGAATCGAAGACCAACACTAGCACATCCTCCGATGACGACATGATGCCAAGTCCCGACGACAATCAGCGCACGCACGAGTTTCCGGAACGCAGCCTGACCAAGCTCGGGATGCTCAAGCGGCAAGGCAGCTCGTTTGCGTCTATGAACATGTCGACTGTGTCGTCGACATCGTCACTCGCGAGCTTTGGAGCCCAAGTGGCGGCTCTGAATCGATCCAAGGACGGGTCGCTCACAGACCTTTTGGCCGCGGCCATGGCAAACCAGCGGCAAGAACTTGCCATCGACCCGGACACACTCCACAAAAGTAGCGAATGAAAGCTACTTCATATTATTGAGTGGCGTCATAACACGACTCCGTTTGCCAGCCGAGACCGGTTTCCTGTCCGAGTAATTGTACAAATGTAACGTCAACTGCCTTGTTCATAGTTTGCTTAATTGCCTCGATCACTTTCAAATAGTTCGCGCAGGTCCTGACGTGTCAGTTGAGCAGCCCGCAAGGATCCGCTACCATTTCTGCTTGGTGTTGATGGCCTTCCGTCATCTGGATCACCCAGAAGTCCTGCTGCGAGCCGCTGCTTCTTGCGCTGTAAAGCTACTACACGCTCCTCGATCGTGCTTTTCATCAGAAATCGCACGACTCGCACAGGTTTGCGCTGTCCAAAGCGATGAGCACGATCCACAGCCTGGCTCTCGAGGCTTGGGTTCCAGCTTGGCTCCATGATGAAAACATGTGAAGCAGCTGTGAGGTTGAGGCCGAGACCACCCGTGCGTAGCGACAAAAGAAGGACATCGAGGGTCAGCTCGCGCTGAAATCGCTGAACGACCACGTCTCGTTCCTTTTGGCCTAGTCGCCCATCCAATGTGTCGTAGGCAACCGCGACTTCATCTGGCTCGCTCTCGGATGCTCCGTTAGTAGCACTTGAAGCAGCTTGGCCACGCCGTTTAGATGAGATGTAAGCATTGTGAAGATCCAGACGGTGCGCGATCAGATCGAGGAAGCTTGTCCATTGTGAGACGACGAGCGCTCGTTCACCACGCGCCTTGATTGCTCGGATCTCCACTAGCAGCGCTTCGATTTTCGTTGATAACTCCTCCATACCAGCAGGAAAACCACCGCGGTCCGAGTGGCGAGTTCGAGCACATAATCTTCGCAGCATTGCCGTGTCGCTAGACGACAATTCTCCGTATTCCTCGGCAGGTCGACTGGGCGTGTCAGGGCCACTGGAGCTTCCAATACCACGGATTCTACTGGCACGAGTCTCAACCTCTCCTCGCGGGTCACTAGTGACGAGAGCGCATGCATCGCATGTCTGTCTGAGTCGCAAAATAAGCTCAAAGACGTGCATAAATTGTGGCGCCTTGGTAGTTGTTGTTGTAACTCCACGAACAGCCAGGGGCGAACGAGCGCTTCCAGGCGACCGAGAGTTGCCTATCGACAAATACTGTAGCACAGTTCGTTTAGTAGAGTGGTGAAGCAGCAAGTAAAGAGCACGCTCAACGTCAGTCGCGAACTCAAGCGTCCGGGTTTCTTCGATCTTTGCGGGTAATTTCAAGATTGGAGTGCGCGATGTCGGATCAACCGTATTCTTTAGTCGACGCAGCATCACGTGTGGCACAAGCGCACGAAGCAAAGAATCTGTCTCTGATTCATCGTTTCCGGTATCGTCCGGTGAGACTCCAAGGAATTGCACAAGCGACGTCAAATCCCGCGAGCTGTTCTGCACCGGTGTGCCTGTGACACACCATCGACGAGAACTCTTGAGAGAGAATGCAGCTTGCGCTCGAGCGCACGACGCATTTGTGATGAGATGGCTCTCGTCAAGAATCACCCGATGCCACGCCAAATCATGAAGCTTGGAAGTGACTTCACTAACTACCTTTTTCGTACGCCTCCGGGGTCGCTGACGATTCGCCGCAGGCGTCAGTCGCGCAGCTAACAGCCACGGGGTTGTCTGGACACCACCAACCACCGGGATTGCGTCTTCCTCCTCTTTTTCTTCCTCTTCATCGACGTCACTCTCATCAATCTCGATTTGGTTGCGCCTGTTCGAAGGTGTTGGTCGAACTTTGCACTCTTTCAGTCGTAGAGTATCATAGGTAGATAACACAACGTCAACTCCCATGAACTCGTTTGCGGTGCGTACACTTTTGCGAGTCGCTCCTTGGTATGAGACGACACTCAGATTTGTTCGGCTACGTAACTCGTGCTCCCATTGTGCGAGAATGGAAAGCGGTGTGATGATCAAAGTGGGTGGCTTCAGTCGGGGGACCCGTGGGGTTTCAGAGGCTTCGGATTCGAGTCGGCACTCTTCTCGGGACATCCGCAGAGATTCACAGATTAGCGCAACGCAGCATACAGTCTTTCCGAGACCCATCTCGTCAGCAAGAATGCCGCCTCGGACGTGCTCAGCTAATTTTTGTGCCTTTGTCTCCAGGCGATCTCTCCGAATCCTGGCAGGCGTTGTAGCTGGCGCAGAGACTCCTTCGTCAGGCTGAGGAGCAGAGCAACCGCGCTCACGATCCAGCATCCACTCTACTGCTTCGTTTTGATACGGCTGTAGCTCTACGGCGTATTCTGGTCTTTGGTAAGGGAATCCTAGTGTTCGCTCCAATGTACGGCGACGACGAGCTCGGCGCTTCCTATCACTTGCAAATCGATACTCGACCTGCAGTGGCAATTTGGTGCGCATCAACTGCTGTTCATTCGATTCTGGTTGCCGGGATTGAGTTGTTGACTGCACAGTCTGAGGGCGTTGAGAGAGCCGCCGCCGGCGCCGTGATCTCGGTTTCAGCTGTGTGAGATCCGAGACCTCGAGTCCAGAATCGTGACTGGGGCGCGTAATTGGGCGATTCTCCTTCTCCTTTTCTGTATCTCCATTAGCACCACCATCTCCACTGTCCAATTGCATGGGCTCATTTGGTGCGTTTTCTGCCGTCTCTTCCCAACCGGTACCGAACTCCGGTTCAGGTTCAAATGGCGCATTATCAACGGCATCCTTGGGCTGATGTTCTTGAGTCTCTTTGGTTGGTTCGCCTTGTCCTCGTTGTGGATTTCGTTGTCGCAGCACAGTTACACTTGCATCTTTTTCGCTCTCGCTGTCACTGCTGAATGTTAGTACCTTGGCCACTGGTGCCTCTCCATCGCTGAACCCAGCATCTTGCTCAATGATCTTGGGTTGTCGCCCCGTACTTCCTGTATAGACAGCAAGACTGGGACCTACTCCTCTTCCACTGGTAAGTCGGTTGTGCTGATTTGACGATGTCCGCTCCGGTGGTACGCATGATTTGGGGGTTTCGCTTCCGATAAATGCTAAGCGCGGATCCGTATCACTCAAATCGTTTGTGGGCATGCTGCTACTTTCTTCATGACGCGGTCCCTCATCGTCGCTCAGGTGCATCGATTGCATAGAGGCATCAAGATGGTACATGAGAGGGAGAGTCCGATTGGAGCCTTCTTCGTTAGGCTCGTCCGCTTCCGGCTTACCAAGCGTTGGCAGATTCTTTGATGACGAGTGACGAATGAAACTTGTTGTGGGATCTTGCTTCTCCAACGGGATCGGTGATTCGTCAAAGTGGAGTGACCGCTTGGCGATCGACTCGGAATCATGCGGAGGCTTGCACGCGCTCCTAGGTGGCGACTGCATGTCGACGTCCTGCTGCTCGACCGTCTGCTGTGACGTCCCTTGAATCGGGGAGAGGTTGGCCATGCGCGCTTCCAAGCGCTGCGAGGCGGCAACCCCAAACGCTGCGCCGTCGATCTCCTGCGGCGAGAAGGCCGGGAAGCACGACGCCTGGCTCGCCGTCGCGTGGCTCACTGCCGCCTTCTCCTTGCCTGGAGCATACAGCGCGCACACGTCATGATAAGCGCCACTCCAGCAGGAACTGGCAGCTCCCCCACGCACCCGTGGGCGTGCGGTAGACGTAGGAGACGTCGAGCAGCAGGAACGCGCTGTCGTCACTCCTCCCACCGCCCCCGCGCTGCGGCGTCAGGCTGTGCGCGCGCTTGCGGCTGCGCCTGGCCGCCGGCGGGCCCGCGCGCGCGCCGATGGCCGTCAGCAGCTCGTGCAGCGCGCGCTCGTCCGCCTGCGACACGCGCGCGCCGCCCGCCAGCGCGGCCTCCGCCTCGGCCTCGCCCAGCGCCTCGCGCACGGCCTGGCGCGCGAAGTCGCGCCACTCGCGCTCGTAGGCGCGCTGCCAGGGGCCGGCAGCCGCCATTCCCGGCGGAAGGTGCAGGCGCCAAAAAGCAACAATTGGTTTTTTGAAAAAGCGAGCTATCCAATTATTGGATTGCGCCGGCGTAATGACTCACGAGGCCAAGTGGCTGCGGTGATGGCGCGAAGACGAGGAGGGTGCAAGAACCTGAAACCCTGTCGTGCTGGACTTGTGGTGCATGGCAGGTCTCAACTGCGTGGGGAAATGAGCTCGGGCGGTGATGCGCGTCAATGCTCATGGCCATGTGAATCAAAATCCGGCGACAGCGTGGGAATTGTTTGTATTGTTTCGTCGCTAGGTTAGCATAAATTAAATGGAGTGGGTGGTGGAGTGGCGTCGGTGCGGGGCGGGGGTGGCTGAGCGTCTATCATCTAACGAGGGTGGGCTCTACTGCTGTGAACGTTCACGGCAGTGGTGACGGTCGCGAGTATCTACTCGACGCGTCGGCGCTTGGCGCCGCCATCCTTCTCGTTGTCTGTGAGGTCGTAGTCGCTCTCGTCGCGGGGGCGGGTGAGGCGCTCACGCTGCGGAGACGACGACTCCGAGTCGGACGCAAACAGCGACTCGCTCTCGTCCGCCAGCAGGCTCGAGTCCTCGTCGTCAACCTCGAACTCGCTCACTGCTGCCTCGTCGTTTTCTGGGACGTAGTCGAATGCCTCCTCGACAGAGGTGGGGCTCGACGTGATCGAGGCCTCGGGGGCCTCTTCGAGGAGGGACGGGAGACGCTGGTACACGACGCGAAGCAGCGAGGTGGCCTTGGATAGGGCGGCTTGGGAGATCTCGATACTGATAGCCTCAAGGAGCGCCTCGGTCGTCAGCTTGTCGGCGGCAACGCCCCACTCATTCTCGGCGACGAGCTGCACCGCCCCGAGCGCGAGGCTGGATGCGTCACAACCGACTGAGACAATGTCCTCGAGCGCGTTCTCGAGCAGGTGGAAGACGGAGGCGAGGAACGCCGCGCGCTTCTGCTCGTCCTTGGCGACGGGGAGGCGCGAGGCGAAGTCGCGCGCGAAGGAGAACGGGTTGGGCGGGCTGAAGTGGAACTGGATGACGGCGGCGAGCTGCTGCTCCGTGTCGAGCATGTCCTGTCGGGAGAACTTGTGCTCGCACATGATGGCCATCTCGGCGATGAGGATGGGACGCGCTTCGTGCAGCTTGGTGGCGACCCAGAGGCAGACCATGCCGAGCAGCTGGAGGCCCGTGCGGTCGACGGACGTGCGCGAGAGGAACTGGTCCATGAAATGCATGGCGTTGGCGACCGAGTCCATCTCGAGGTCGAACTCCTTGGCGGTCTGGTGCGCAACCGAGTCAATGCGGGGCTCCCCTTCGCTTTTTTTTTTACGATATCTGCCTTACCTGGACCATCCAGCGGCAGATCTTGCGCCGCCAGGAGCGCGTCATGCCGTGCTGCTGCGCGCGGAATAGGTACGCCGGGTCCCTCACCGCGGGGCTGCGCTTCTCCTTGCGCAGCGCCCAGTAGAGCGGCTCGAGCGCGGGCTTGACGCCGGCGGGCGGCGGCACCGGCAGCGCGCGTCGCATGCGCGGGGAGGGCGCGGCAGGCATGGCGGGCATGGCGGACGGACGGACGGACGGACGGACGGGGGGACACGCACACAGACGGAGGCTTGCCAGGCTCGCGGGAAAGCGCCGAATGCCCGGGAGCTGCCTGCGCGCCACGACGCGGAGGGAAAGCCCGCCAAAAGAGATCCCTAGCCCACGAGGTGATACGGAAGTGCTCGCGGGCAGGAGGGATGGAGGGGGAGCGCTTTAGGTTGCATGCAGGCAGGCCGACCCGCCCAGTCCGGCCGCGAGGGCCGGCGGGGCGGACCCGCGAACGGCCTCCATTGGTCGAAAGCGGGGGCATTGTGTAGTTTCGGCGAATCAAACGCTGGTAAAAGCATCGTTTCGACCAATCGCGCGCTCTGCCGCGCTGCGATTGCATGAAAATGCGGCCCGCGAGTGAACCCATTCGCACTTTGGCGAGGCGAGACGGTCCCGCACCCGGCTCGGGTCGGTTCGGTGGGTTTTGACTGCCATCAGCTTTTGCAGTTCCAGTTGACTTGATTGTTGTATGCAGCAGAGGGGGATGGGCCATATGCGTCGACAGTTGGCATTCGATGATGATGGGCTCCGTGTGGCCCACACGCGCTTGGCGGATTGAAGACACCGGTCAATATCGGTAATGCGTCATATCATAACGGCCACACATTTGAAACGGCAATTGTCTGTACCAATGTTTAAAATAAGGGAAAATTCCGAAAGGTGATACATATCGAATATTTGTTCAAAAGGTGATACACGCTGTTTAAAACACCTGTGTAACCCTTAGTTACGGTATCTTCAGTGTAACCGTGTTGTACTTGAAGAGAACAGCGAAATGCGACCT